>JASEVX010000005.1:18985446-19077437 GCA_031761405.1 Serripes groenlandicus | reverse complement strand
ACACCGAACAATACAAACAAAACGATCTTTGAAATCATGATTAGCAATGGCTCCTCTTTCCACACTTGTTTCAGTCCTAACGCATAGCTGGGTTGATTCACCCAGGTCCCGTGAGTTTGTGAACTGTGAGAGTGATGGGACATAAATGCTGTTGCAAACGGCCTATAAACCCCAACAATGATCACGAATGTGTGAACTGACGGGGTGGTATGACTGGAATGATGTTGAAAACGGCCTAAAACACCCAACAATACAAACAAAACGACCTCTGAAAGCAGGGCGGGCAATTGCTCCCTTTGTCACAGTGTGTTCAGTACTATTGAGTAGCTGGATTGAATCACCCAGGACGCTTGGGTATGTGAACAGTGCGGGTGATTTGACATATATGATGTTGAAAACGGCGTAAAACACCCAACAATACAAACAAAACGACCTTTGAAAACATGATGAGCAATTGCTCCTTATACCACTCTGTTTTCAGTCCTCTCGCGTAGATGGGTTTATTCACCCAGGAAGCATGTGTGTGTGAGCAGTGAGGGGTATTTAACATAAGTGCTGTTGAAAACGGCCTAAAATAACCAACAACGCAATCAAAACGACCTTTGAAAACATGATGAGCAATGGCTACTCTTACCACACTGTTTTCAGTTATATTGCCTAGCTGGGTAGAAACACCCCGAACACATGAGTATGTGCCCTGTGATGACTATTGGGCATACATGATGTTGAGAACGGCCTATAACCCCAACAATGCAGGCAAAACGACCTTTGAAAACATGACGAACAATGGCTGTTTTTATCACAATGTTTTCGATAGTTCATTTATAGGGAGTTTATACATGTGGGAACGGGGTTAGGGGAAAATCGTTCACTCTACCGCCGAAAGGGATTTGGCCTGCAGAGGTGCGAAAACCAGTGAGCAGATACTACAACCCTTTCCCACATGCAGGTATTTTATACCACTTTCCACATTTATTTAGTCATGCAACAACTCGCTTCCAAGATCAAAATCCCTACAATGCAAACACAACGACATTTTAAAGCATGGCGGGCAATTGCTTCTTTTGCCACAATGTGTTCAGGTCTATTGCATAGCTGGGTTGATTCACCCAGGGATCACGAGTGTGTGAACTGACGGGGTGGTATGACTGGAATGATGTTGAAAACGGCCTAAAACACCCAACGATACAAACAAAACGACCTCTGAAAGCAGGGCGGGCAATTGCTCCCTTTGTCACAGTGTGTTCAGTACTTTTGAGTAGCTGGCTTGAATCACCCAGGACGCATGACTATTTGAACAGTGTGGGTGATTTGACATCTATGATGTTGAAAACGGCGTAAAACACCGAACAATACAAACAAAACGATCTTTGAAATCATGATTAGCAATGGCTCCTCTTTCCACACTTGTTTCAGTCCTAACGCATAGCTGGGTTGATTCACCCAGGTCCCGTGAGTTTGTGAACTGTGAGAGTGATGGGACATAAATGCTGTTGCAAACGGCCTATAAACCCCAACAATGATCACGAATGTGTGAACTGACGGGGTGGTATGACTGGAATGATGTTGAAAACGGCCTAAAACACCCAACAATACAAACAAAACGACCTCTGAAAGCAGGGCGGGCAATTGCTCCCTTTGTCACAGTGTGTTCAGTACTATTGAGTAGCTGGATTGAATCACCCAGGACGCTTGGGTATGTGAACAGTGCGGGTGATTTGACATATATGATGTTGAAAACGGCGTAAAACACCCAACAATACAAACAAAACGACCTTTGAAAACATGATGAGCAATTGCTCCTTATACCACTCTGTTTTCAGTCCTCTCGCGTAGATGGGTTTATCCACCCAGGAAGCATGTGTGTGTGAGCAGTGAGGGGTATTTAACATAAGTGCTGTTGAAAACGGCCTAAAATAACCAACAACGCAATCAAAACGACCTTTGAAAACATGATGAGCAATGGCTACTCTTACCACACTGTTTTCAGTTATATTGCCTAGCTGGGTAGAAACACCCCGAACACATGAGTATGTGCCCTGTGATGACTATTGGGCATACATGATGTTGAGAACGGCCTATAACCCCAACAATGCAGGCAAAACGACCTTTGAAAACATGACGAACAATGGCTGTTTTTATCACAATGTTTTCGATAGTTCATTTATAGGGAGTTTATACATGTGGGAACGGGGTTAGGGGAAAATCGTTCACTCTACCGCCGAAAGGGATTTGGCCTGCAGAGGTGCGAAAACCAGTGAGCAGATACTACAACCCTTTCCCACATGCAGGTATTTTATACCACTTTCCACATTTATTTAGTCATGCAACAACTCGCTTCCAAGATCAAAATCCCTACAATGCAAACACAACGACATTTTAAAGCATGGCGGGCAATTGCTTCTTTTGCCACAATGTGTTCAGGTCTATTGCATAGCTGGGTTGATTCACCCAGGGATCACGAGTGTGTGAACTGACGGGGTGGTATGACTGGAATGATGTTGAAAACGGCCTAAAACACCCAACGATACAAACAAAACGACCTCTGAAAGCAGGGCGGGCAATTGCTCCCTTTGTCACAGTGTGTTCAGTACTTTTGAGTAGCTGGCTTGAATCACCCAGGACGCATGACTATTTGAACAGTGTGGGTGATTTGACATCTATGATGTTGAAAACGGCGTAAAACACCGAACAATACAAACAAAACGATCTTTGAAATCATGATTAGCAATGGCTCCTCTTTCCACACTTGTTTCAGTCCTAACGCATAGCTGGGTTGATTCACCCAGGTCCCGTGAGTTTGTGAACTGTGAGAGTGATGGGACATAAATGCTGTTGCAAACGGCCTATAAACCCCAACAATGATCACGAATGTGTGAACTGACGGGGTGGTATGACTGGAATGATGTTGAAAACGGCCTAAAACACCCAACAATACAAACAAAACGACCTCTGAAAGCAGGGCGGGCAATTGCTCCCTTTGTCACAGTGTGTTCAGTACTATTGAGTAGCTGGATTGAATCACCCAGGACGCTTGGGTATGTGAACAGTGCGGGTGATTTGACATATATGATGTTGAAAACGGCGTAAAACACCCAACAATACAAACAAAACGACCTTTGAAAACATGATGAGCAATTGCTCCTTATACCACTCTGTTTTCAGTCCTCTCGCGTAGATGGGTTTATCCACCCAGGAAGCATGTGTGTGTGAGCAGTGAGGGGTATTTAACATAAGTGCTGTTGAAAACGGCCTAAAATAACCAACAACGCAATCAAAACGACCTTTGAAAACATGATGAGCAATGGCTACTCTTACCACACTGTTTTCAGTTATATTGCCTAGCTGGGTAGAAACACCCCGAACACATGAGTATGTGCCCTGTGATGACTATTGGGCATACATGATGTTGAGAACGGCCTATAACCCCAACAATGCAGGCAAAACGACCTTTGAAAACATGACGAACAATGGCTGTTTTTATCACAATGTTTTCGATAGTTCATTTATAGGGAGTTTATACATGTGGGAACGGGGTTAGGGGAAAATCGTTCACTCTACCGCCGAAAGGGATTTGGCCTGCAGAGGTGCGAAAACCAGTGAGCAGATACTACAACCCTTTCCCACATGCAGGTATTTTATACCACTTTCCACATTTATTTAGTCATGCAACAACTCGCTTCCAAGATCAAAATCCCTACAATGCAAACACAACGACATTTTAAAGCATGGCGGGCAATTGCTTCTTTTGCCACAATGTGTTCAGGTCTATTGCATAGCTGGGTTGATTCACCCAGGGATCACGAGTGTGTGAACTGACGGGGTGGTATGACTGGAATGATGTTGAAAACGGCCTAAAACACCCAACGATACAAACAAAACGACCTCTGAAAGCAGGGCGGGCAATTGCTCCCTTTGTCACAGTGTGTTCAGTACTTTTGAGTAGCTGGCTTGAATCACCCAGGACGCATGACTATTTGAACAGTGTGGGTGATTTGACATCTATGATGTTGAAAACGGCGTAAAACACCGAACAATACAAACAAAACGATCTTTGAAATCATGATTAGCAATGGCTCCTCTTTCCACACTTGTTTCAGTCCTAACGCATAGCTGGGTTGATTCACCCAGGTCCCGTGAGTTTGTGAACTGTGAGAGTGATGGGACATAAATGCTGTTGCAAACGGCCTATAAACCCCAACAATGATCACGAATGTGTGAACTGACGGGGTGGTATGACTGGAATGATGTTGAAAACGGCCTAAAACACCCAACAATACAAACAAAACGACCTCTGAAAGCAGGGCGGGCAATTGCTCCCTTTGTCACAGTGTGTTCAGTACTATTGAGTAGCTGGATTGAATCACCCAGGACGCTTGGGTATGTGAACAGTGCGGGTGATTTGACATATATGATGTTGAAAACGGCGTAAAACACCCAACAATACAAACAAAACGACCTTTGAAAACATGATGAGCAATTGCTCCTTATACCACTCTGTTTTCAGTCCTCTCGCGTAGATGGGTTTATTCACCCAGGAAGCATGTGTGTGTGAGCAGTGAGGGGTATTTAACATAAGTGCTGTTGAAAACGGCCTAAAATAACCAACAACGCAATCAAAACGACCTTTGAAAACATGATGAGCAATGGCTACTCTTACCACACTGTTTTCAGTTATATTGCCTAGCTGGGTAGAAACACCCCGAACACATGAGTATGTGCCCTGTGATGACTATTGGGCATACATGATGTTGAGAACGGCCTATAACCCCAACAATGCAGGCAAAACGACCTTTGAAAACATGACGAACAATGGCTGTTTTTATCACAATGTTTTCGATAGTTCATTTATAGGGAGTTTATACATGTGGGAACGGGGTTAGGGGAAAATCGTTCACTCTACCGCCGAAAGGGATTTGGCCTGCAGAGGTGCGAAAACCAGTGAGCAGATACTACAACCCTTTCCCACATGCAGGTATTTTATACCACTTTCCACATTTATTTAGTCATGCAACAACTCGCTTCCAAGATCAAAATCCCTACAATGCAAACACAACGACATTTTAAAGCATGGCGGGCAATTGCTTCTTTTGCCACAATGTGTTCAGGTCTATTGCATAGCTGGGTTGATTCACCCAGGGATCACGAGTGTGTGAACTGACGGGGTGGTATGACTGGAATGATGTTGAAAACGGCCTAAAACACCCAACGATACAAACAAAACGACCTCTGAAAGCAGGGCGGGCAATTGCTCCCTTTGTCACAGTGTGTTCAGTACTTTTGAGTAGCTGGCTTGAATCACCCAGGACGCATGACTATTTGAACAGTGTGGGTGATTTGACATCTATGATGTTGAAAACGGCGTAAAACACCGAACAATACAAACAAAACGATCTTTGAAATCATGATTAGCAATGGCTCCTCTTTCCACACTTGTTTCAGTCCTAACGCATAGCTGGGTTGATTCACCCAGGTCCCGTGAGTTTGTGAACTGTGAGAGTGATGGGACATAAATGCTGTTGCAAACGGCCTATAAACCCCAACAATGATCACGAATGTGTGAACTGACGGGGTGGTATGACTGGAATGATGTTGAAAACGGCCTAAAACACCCAACAATACAAACAAAACGACCTCTGAAAGCAGGGCGGGCAATTGCTCCCTTTGTCACAGTGTGTTCAGTACTATTGAGTAGCTGGATTGAATCACCCAGGACGCTTGGGTATGTGAACAGTGCGGGTGATTTGACATATATGATGTTGAAAACGGCGTAAAACACCCAACAATACAAACAAAACGACCTTTGAAAACATGATGAGCAATTGCTCCTTATACCACTCTGTTTTCAGTCCTCTCGCGTAGATGGGTTTATTCACCCAGGAAGCATGTGTGTGTGAGCAGTGAGGGGTATTTAACATAAGTGCTGTTGAAAACGGCCTAAAATAACCAACAACGCAATCAAAACGACCTTTGAAAACATGATGAGCAATGGCTACTCTTACCACACTGTTTTCAGTTATATTGCCTAGCTGGGTAGAAACACCCCGAACACATGAGTATGTGCCCTGTGATGACTATTGGGCATACATGATGTTGAGAACGGCCTATAACCCCAACAATGCAGGCAAAACGACCTTTGAAAACATGACGAACAATGGCTGTTTTTATCACAATGTTTTCGATAGTTCATTTATAGGGAGTTTATACATGTGGGAACGGGGTTAGGGGAAAATCGTTCACTCTACCGCCGAAAGGGATTTGGCCTGCAGAGGTGCGAAAACCAGTGAGCAGATACTACAACCCTTTCCCACATGCAGGTATTTTATACCACTTTCCACATTTATTTAGTCATGCAACAACTCGCTTCCAAGATCAAAATCCCTACAATGCAAACACAACGACATTTTAAAGCATGGCGGGCAATTGCTTCTTTTGCCACAATGTGTTCAGGTCTATTGCATAGCTGGGTTGATTCACCCAGGGATCACGAGTGTGTGAACTGACGGGGTGGTATGACTGGAATGATGTTGAAAACGGCCTAAAACACCCAACGATACAAACAAAACGACCTCTGAAAGCAGGGCGGGCAATTGCTCCCTTTGTCACAGTGTGTTCAGTACTTTTGAGTAGCTGGCTTGAATCACCCAGGACGCATGACTATTTGAACAGTGTGGGTGATTTGACATCTATGATGTTGAAAACGGCGTAAAACACCGAACAATACAAACAAAACGATCTTTGAAATCATGATTAGCAATGGCTCCTCTTTCCACACTTGTTTCAGTCCTAACGCATAGCTGGGTTGATTCACCCAGGTCCCGTGAGTTTGTGAACTGTGAGAGTGATGGGACATAAATGCTGTTGCAAACGGCCTATAAACCCCAACAATGATCACGAATGTGTGAACTGACGGGGTGGTATGACTGGAATGATGTTGAAAACGGCCTAAAACACCCAACAATACAAACAAAACGACCTCTGAAAGCAGGGCGGGCAATTGCTCCCTTTGTCACAGTGTGTTCAGTACTATTGAGTAGCTGGATTGAATCACCCAGGACGCTTGGGTATGTGAACAGTGCGGGTGATTTGACATATATGATGTTGAAAACGGCGTAAAACACCCAACAATACAAACAAAACGACCTTTGAAAACATGATGAGCAATTGCTCCTTATACCACTCTGTTTTCAGTCCTCTCGCGTAGATGGGTTTATTCACCCAGGAAGCATGTGTGTGTGAGCAGTGAGGGGTATTTAACATAAGTGCTGTTGAAAACGGCCTAAAATAACCAACAACGCAATCAAAACGACCTTTGAAAACATGATGAGCAATGGCTACTCTTACCACACTGTTTTCAGTTATATTGCCTAGCTGGGTAGAAACACCCCGAACACATGAGTATGTGCCCTGTGATGACTATTGGGCATACATGATGTTGAGAACGGCCTATAACCCCAACAATGCAGGCAAAACGACCTTTGAAAACATGACGAACAATGGCTGTTTTTATCACAATGTTTTCGATAGTTCATTTATAGGGAGTTTATACATGTGGGAACGGGGTTAGGGGAAAATCGTTCACTCTACCGCCGAAAGGGATTTGGCCTGCAGAGGTGCGAAAACCAGTGAGCAGATACTACAACCCTTTCCCACATGCAGGTATTTTATACCACTTTCCACATTTATTTAGTCATGCAACAACTCGCTTCCAAGATCAAAATCCCTACAATGCAAACACAACGACATTTTAAAGCATGGCGGGCAATTGCTTCTTTTGCCACAATGTGTTCAGGTCTATTGCATAGCTGGGTTGATTCACCCAGGGATCACGAGTGTGTGAACTGACGGGGTGGTATGACTGGAATGATGTTGAAAACGGCCTAAAACACCCAACGATACAAACAAAACGACCTCTGAAAGCAGGGCGGGCAATTGCTCCCTTTGTCACAGTGTGTTCAGTACTTTTGAGTAGCTGGCTTGAATCACCCAGGACGCATGACTATTTGAACAGTGTGGGTGATTTGACATCTATGATGTTGAAAACGGCGTAAAACACCGAACAATACAAACAAAACGATCTTTGAAATCATGATTAGCAATGGCTCCTCTTTCCACACTTGTTTCAGTCCTAACGCATAGCTGGGTTGATTCACCCAGGTCCCGTGAGTTTGTGAACTGTGAGAGTGATGGGACATAAATGCTGTTGCAAACGGCCTATAAACCCCAACAATGATCACGAATGTGTGAACTGACGGGGTGGTATGACTGGAATGATGTTGAAAACGGCCTAAAACACCCAACAATACAAACAAAACGACCTCTGAAAGCAGGGCGGGCAATTGCTCCCTTTGTCACAGTGTGTTCAGTACTATTGAGTAGCTGGATTGAATCACCCAGGACGCTTGGGTATGTGAACAGTGCGGGTGATTTGACATATATGATGTTGAAAACGGCGTAAAACACCCAACAATACAAACAAAACGACCTTTGAAAACATGATGAGCAATTGCTCCTTATACCACTCTGTTTTCAGTCCTCTCGCGTAGATGGGTTTATCCACCCAGGAAGCATGTGTGTGTGAGCAGTGAGGGGTATTTAACATAAGTGCTGTTGAAAACGGCCTAAAATAACCAACAACGCAATCAAAACGACCTTTGAAAACATGATGAGCAATGGCTACTCTTACCACACTGTTTTCAGTTATATTGCCTAGCTGGGTAGAAACACCCCGAACACATGAGTATGTGCCCTGTGATGACTATTGGGCATACATGATGTTGAGAACGGCCTATAACCCCAACAATGCAGGCAAAACGACCTTTGAAAACATGACGAACAATGGCTGTTTTTATCACAATGTTTTCGATAGTTCATTTATAGGGAGTTTATACATGTGGGAACGGGGTTAGGGGAAAATCGTTCACTCTACCGCCGAAAGGGATTTGGCCTGCAGAGGTGCGAAAACCAGTGAGCAGATACTACAACCCTTTCCCACATGCAGGTATTTTATACCACTTTCCACATTTATTTAGTCATGCAACAACTCGCTTCCAAGATCAAAATCCCTACAATGCAAACACAACGACATTTTAAAGCATGGCGGGCAATTGCTTCTTTTGCCACAATGTGTTCAGGTCTATTGCATAGCTGGGTTGATTCACCCAGGGATCACGAGTGTGTGAACTGACGGGGTGGTATGACTGGAATGATGTTGAAAACGGCCTAAAACACCCAACGATACAAACAAAACGACCTCTGAAAGCAGGGCGGGCAATTGCTCCCTTTGTCACAGTGTGTTCAGTACTTTTGAGTAGCTGGCTTGAATCACCCAGGACGCATGACTATTTGAACAGTGTGGGTGATTTGACATCTATGATGTTGAAAACGGCGTAAAACACCGAACAATACAAACAAAACGATCTTTGAAATCATGATTAGCAATGGCTCCTCTTTCCACACTTGTTTCAGTCCTAACGCATAGCTGGGTTGATTCACCCAGGTCCCGTGAGTTTGTGAACTGTGAGAGTGATGGGACATAAATGCTGTTGCAAACGGCCTATAAACCCCAACAATGATCACGAATGTGTGAACTGACGGGGTGGTATGACTGGAATGATGTTGAAAACGGCCTAAAACACCCAACAATACAAACAAAACGACCTCTGAAAGCAGGGCGGGCAATTGCTCCCTTTGTCACAGTGTGTTCAGTACTATTGAGTAGCTGGATTGAATCACCCAGGACGCTTGGGTATGTGAACAGTGCGGGTGATTTGACATATATGATGTTGAAAACGGCGTAAAACACCCAACAATACAAACAAAACGACCTTTGAAAACATGATGAGCAATTGCTCCTTATACCACTCTGTTTTCAGTCCTCTCGCGTAGATGGGTTTATCCACCCAGGAAGCATGTGTGTGTGAGCAGTGAGGGGTATTTAACATAAGTGCTGTTGAAAACGGCCTAAAATAACCAACAACGCAATCAAAACGACCTTTGAAAACATGATGAGCAATGGCTACTCTTACCACACTGTTTTCAGTTATATTGCCTAGCTGGGTAGAAACACCCCGAACACATGAGTATGTGCCCTGTGATGACTATTGGGCATACATGATGTTGAGAACGGCCTATAACCCCAACAATGCAGGCAAAACGACCTTTGAAAACATGACGAACAATGGCTGTTTTTATCACAATGTTTTCGATAGTTCATTTATAGGGAGTTTATACATGTGGGAACGGGGTTAGGGGAAAATCGTTCACTCTACCGCCGAAAGGGATTTGGCCTGCAGAGGTGCGAAAACCAGTGAGCAGATACTACAACCCTTTCCCACATGCAGGTATTTTATACCACTTTCCACATTTATTTAGTCATGCAACAACTCGCTTCCAAGATCAAAATCCCTACAATGCAAACACAACGACATTTTAAAGCATGGCGGGCAATTGCTTCTTTTGCCACAATGTGTTCAGGTCTATTGCATAGCTGGGTTGATTCACCCAGGGATCACGAGTGTGTGAACTGACGGGGTGGTATGACTGGAATGATGTTGAAAACGGCCTAAAACACCCAACGATACAAACAAAACGACCTCTGAAAGCAGGGCGGGCAATTGCTCCCTTTGTCACAGTGTGTTCAGTACTTTTGAGTAGCTGGCTTGAATCACCCAGGACGCATGACTATTTGAACAGTGTGGGTGATTTGACATCTATGATGTTGAAAACGGCGTAAAACACCGAACAATACAAACAAAACGATCTTTGAAATCATGATTAGCAATGGCTCCTCTTTCCACACTTGTTTCAGTCCTAACGCATAGCTGGGTTGATTCACCCAGGTCCCGTGAGTTTGTGAACTGTGAGAGTGATGGGACATAAATGCTGTTGCAAACGGCCTATAAACCCCAACAATGATCACGAATGTGTGAACTGACGGGGTGGTATGACTGGAATGATGTTGAAAACGGCCTAAAACACCCAACAATACAAACAAAACGACCTCTGAAAGCAGGGCGGGCAATTGCTCCCTTTGTCACAGTGTGTTCAGTACTATTGAGTAGCTGGATTGAATCACCCAGGACGCTTGGGTATGTGAACAGTGCGGGTGATTTGACATATATGATGTTGAAAACGGCGTAAAACACCCAACAATACAAACAAAACGACCTTTGAAAACATGATGAGCAATTGCTCCTTATACCACTCTGTTTTCAGTCCTCTCGCGTAGATGGGTTTATCCACCCAGGAAGCATGTGTGTGTGAGCAGTGAGGGGTATTTAACATAAGTGCTGTTGAAAACGGCCTAAAATAACCAACAACGCAATCAAAACGACCTTTGAAAACATGATGAGCAATGGCTACTCTTACCACACTGTTTTCAGTTATATTGCCTAGCTGGGTAGAAACACCCCGAACACATGAGTATGTGCCCTGTGATGACTATTGGGCATACATGATGTTGAGAACGGCCTATAACCCCAACAATGCAGGCAAAACGACCTTTGAAAACATGACGAACAATGGCTGTTTTTATCACAATGTTTTCGATAGTTCATTTATAGGGAGTTTATACATGTGGGAACGGGGTTAGGGGAAAATCGTTCACTCTACCGCCGAAAGGGATTTGGCCTGCAGAGGTGCGAAAACCAGTGAGCAGATACTACAACCCTTTCCCACATGCAGGTATTTTATACCACTTTCCACATTTATTTAGTCATGCAACAACTCGCTTCCAAGATCAAAATCCCTACAATGCAAACACAACGACATTTTAAAGCATGGCGGGCAATTGCTTCTTTTGCCACAATGTGTTCAGGTATATTGCATAGCTGGGTTGATTCACCCAGGGATCACGAGTGTGTGAACTGACGGGGTGGTATGACTGGAATGATGTTGAAAACGGCCTAAAACACCCAACGATACAAACAAAACGACCTCTGAAAGCAGGGCGGGCAATTGCTCCCTTTGTCACAGTGTGTTCAGTACTTTTGAGTAGCTGGCTTGAATCACCCAGGACGCATGACTATTTGAACAGTGTGGGTGATTTGACATCTATGATGTTGAAAACGGCGTAAAACACCGAACAATACAAACAAAACGATCTTTGAAATCATGATTAGCAATGGCTCCTCTTTCCACACTTGTTTCAGTCCTAACGCATAGCTGGGTTGATTCACCCAGGTCCCGTGAGTTTGTGAACTGTGAGAGTGATGGGACATAAATGCTGTTGCAAACGGCCTATAAACCCCAACAATGATCACGAATGTGTGAACTGACGGGGTGGTATGACTGGAATGATGTTGAAAACGGCCTAAAACACCCAACAATACAAACAAAACGACCTCTGAAAGCAGGGCGGGCAATTGCTCCCTTTGTCACAGTGTGTTCAGTACTATTGAGTAGTTGGATTGAATCACCCAGGACGCTTGGGTATGTGAACAGTGCGGGTGATTTGACATATATGATGTTGAAAACGGCGTAAAACACCCAACAATACAAACAAAACGACCTTTGAAAACATGATGAGCAATTGCTCCTTATACCACTCTGTTTTCAGTCCTCTCGCGTAGATGGGTTTATTCACCCAGGAAGCATGTGTGTGTGAGCAGTGAGGGGTATTTAACATAAGTGCTGTTGAAAACGGCCTAAAATAACCAACAACGCAATCAAAACGACCTTTGAAAACATGATGAGCAATGGCTACTCTTACCACACTGTTTTCAGTTATATTGCCTAGCTGGGTAGAAACACCCCGAACACATGAGTATGTGCCCTGTGATGACTATTGGGCATACATGATGTTGAGAACGGCCTATAACCCCAACAATGCAGGCAAAACGACCTTTGAAAACATGACGAACAATGGCTGTTTTTATCACAATGTTTTCGATAGTTCATTTATAGGGAGTTTATACATGTGGGAACGGGGTTAGGGGAAAATCGTTCACTCTACCGCCGAAAGGGATTTGGCCTGCAGAGGTGCGAAAACCAGTGAGCAGATACTACAACCCTTTCCCACATGCAGGTATTTTATACCACTTTCCACATTTATTTAGTCATGCAACAACTCGCTTCCAAGATCAAAATCCCTACAATGCAAACACAACGACATTTTAAAGCATGGCGGGCAATTGCTTCTTTTGCCACAATGTGTTCAGGTCTATTGCATAGCTGGGTTGATTCACCCAGGGATCACGAGTGTGTGAACTGACGGGGTGGTATGACTGGAATGATGTTGAAAACGGCCTAAAACACCCAACGATACAAACAAAACGACCTCTGAAAGCAGGGCGGGCAATTGCTCCCTTTGTCACAGTGTGTTCAGTACTTTTGAGTAGCTGGCTTGAATCACCCAGGACGCATGACTATTTGAACAGTGTGGGTGATTTGACATCTATGATGTTGAAAACGGCGTAAAACACCGAACAATACAAACAAAACGATCTTTGAAATCATGATTAGCAATGGCTCCTCTTTCCACACTTGTTTCAGTCCTAACGCATAGCTGGGTTGATTCACCCAGGTCCCGTGAGTTTGTGAACTGTGAGAGTGATGGGACATAAATGCTGTTGCAAACGGCCTATAAACCCCAACAATGATCACGAATGTGTGAACTGACGGGGTGGTATGACTGGAATGATGTTGAAAACGGCCTAAAACACCCAACAATACAAACAAAACGACCTCTGAAAGCAGGGCGGGCAATTGCTCCCTTTGTCACAGTGTGTTCAGTACTATTGAGTAGCTGGATTGAATCACCCAGGACGCTTGGGTATGTGAACAGTGCGGGTGATTTGACATATATGATGTTGAAAACGGCGTAAAACACCCAACAATACAAACAAAACGACCTTTGAAAACATGATGAGCAATTGCTCCTTATACCACTCTGTTTTCAGTCCTCTCGCGTAGATGGGTTTATTCACCCAGGAAGCATGTGTGTGTGAGCAGTGAGGGGTATTTAACATAAGTGCTGTTGAAAACGGCCTAAAATAACCAACAACGCAATCAAAACGACCTTTGAAAACATGATGAGCAATGGCTACTCTTACCACACTGTTTTCAGTTATATTGCCTAGCTGGGTAGAAACACCCCGAACACATGAGTATGTGCCCTGTGATGACTATTGGGCATACATGATGTTGAGAACGGCCTATAACCCCAACAATGCAGGCAAAACGACCTTTGAAAACATGACGAACAATGGCTGTTTTTATCACAATGTTTTCGATAGTTCATTTATAGGGAGTTTATACATGTGGGAACGGGGTTAGGGGAAAATCGTTCACTCTACCGCCGAAAGGGATTTGGCCTGCAGAGGTGCGAAAACCAGTGAGCAGATACTACAACCCTTTCCCACATGCAGGTATTTTATACCACTTTCCACATTTATTTAGTCATGCAACAACTCGCTTCCAAGATCAAAATCCCTACAATGCAAACACAACGACATTTTAAAGCATGGCGGGCAATTGCTTCTTTTGCCACAATGTGTTCAGGTCTATTGCATAGCTGGGTTGATTCACCCAGGGATCACGAGTGTGTGAACTGACGGGGTGGTATGACTGGAATGATGTTGAAAACGGCCTAAAACACCCAACGATACAAACAAAACGACCTCTGAAAGCAGGGCGGGCAATTGCTCCCTTTGTCACAGTGTGTTCAGTACTTTTGAGTAGCTGGCTTGAATCACCCAGGACGCATGACTATTTGAACAGTGTGGGTGATTTGACATCTATGATGTTGAAAACGGCGTAAAACACCGAACAATACAAACAAAACGATCTTTGAAATCATGATTAGCAATGGCTCCTCTTTCCACACTTGTTTCAGTCCTAACGCATAGCTGGGTTGATTCACCCAGGTCCCGTGAGTTTGTGAACTGTGAGAGTGATGGGACATAAATGCTGTTGCAAACGGCCTATAAACCCCAACAATGATCACGAATGTGTGAACTGACGGGGTGGTATGACTGGAATGATGTTGAAAACGGCCTAAAACACCCAACAATACAAACAAAACGACCTCTGAAAGCAGGGCGGGCAATTGCTCCCTTTGTCACAGTGTGTTCAGTACTATTGAGTAGCTGGATTGAATCACCCAGGACGCTTGGGTATGTGAACAGTGCGGGTGATTTGACATATATGATGTTGAAAACGGCGTAAAACACCCAACAATACAAACAAAACGACCTTTGAAAACATGATGAGCAATTGCTCCTTATACCACTCTGTTTTCAGTCCTCTCGCGTAGATGGGTTTATCCACCCAGGAAGCATGTGTGTGTGAGCAGTGAGGGGTATTTAACATAAGTGCTGTTGAAAACGGCCTAAAATAACCAACAACGCAATCAAAACGACCTTTGAAAACATGATGAGCAATGGCTACTCTTACCACACTGTTTTCAGTTATATTGCCTAGCTGGGTAGAAACACCCCGAACACATGAGTATGTGCCCTGTGATGACTATTGGGCATACATGATGTTGAGAACGGCCTATAACCCCAACAATGCAGGCAAAACGACCTTTGAAAACATGACGAACAATGGCTGTTTTTATCACAATGTTTTCGATAGTTCATTTATAGGGAGTTTATACATGTGGGAACGGGGTTAGGGGAAAATCGTTCACTCTACCGCCGAAAGGGATTTGGCCTGCAGAGGTGCGAAAACCAGTGAGCAGATACTACAACCCTTTCCCACATGCAGGTATTTTATACCACTTTCCACATTTATTTAGTCATGCAACAACTCGCTTCCAAGATCAAAATCCCTACAATGCAAACACAACGACATTTTAAAGCATGGCGGGCAATTGCTTCTTTTGCCACAATGTGTTCAGGTCTATTGCATAGCTGGGTTGATTCACCCAGGGATCACGAGTGTGTGAACTGACGGGGTGGTATGACTGGAATGATGTTGAAAACGGCCTAAAACACCCAACGATACAAACAAAACGACCTCTGAAAGCAGGGCGGGCAATTGCTCCCTTTGTCACAGTGTGTTCAGTACTTTTGAGTAGCTGGCTTGAATCACCCAGGACGCATGACTATTTGAACAGTGTGGGTGATTTGACATCTATGATGTTGAAAACGGCGTAAAACACCGAACAATACAAACAAAACGATCTTTGAAATCATGATTAGCAATGGCTCCTCTTTCCACACTTGTTTCAGTCCTAACGCATAGCTGGGTTGATTCACCCAGGTCCCGTGAGTTTGTGAACTGTGAGAGTGATGGGACATAAATGCTGTTGCAAACGGCCTATAAACCCCAACAATGATCACGAATGTGTGAACTGACGGGGTGGTATGACTGGAATGATGTTGAAAACGGCCTAAAACACCCAACAATACAAACAAAACGACCTCTGAAAGCAGGGCGGGCAATTGCTCCCTTTGTCACAGTGTGTTCAGTACTATTGAGTAGCTGGATTGAATCACCCAGGACGCTTGGGTATGTGAACAGTGCGGGTGATTTGACATATATGATGTTGAAAACGGCGTAAAACACCCAACAATACAAACAAAACGACCTTTGAAAACATGATGAGCAATTGCTCCTTATACCACTCTGTTTTCAGTCCTCTCGCGTAGATGGGTTTATTCACCCAGGAAGCATGTGTGTGTGAGCAGTGAGGGGTATTTAACATAAGTGCTGTTGAAAACGGCCTAAAATAACCAACAACGCAATCAAAACGACCTTTGAAAACATGATGAGCAATGGCTACTCTTACCACACTGTTTTCAGTTATATTGCCTAGCTGGGTAGAAACACCCCGAACACATGAGTATGTGCCCTGTGATGACTATTGGGCATACATGATGTTGAGAACGGCCTATAACCCCAACAATGCAGGCAAAACGACCTTTGAAAACATGACGAACAATGGCTGTTTTTATCACAATGTTTTCGATAGTTCATTTATAGGGAGTTTATACATGTGGGAACGGGGTTAGGGGAAAATCGTTCACTCTACCGCCGAAAGGGATTTGGCCTGCAGAGGTGCGAAAACCAGTGAGCAGATACTACAACCCTTTCCCACATGCAGGTATTTTATACCACTTTCCACATTTATTTAGTCATGCAACAACTCGCTTCCAAGATCAAAATCCCTACAATGCAAACACAACGACATTTTAAAGCATGGCGGGCAATTGCTTCTTTTGCCACAATGTGTTCAGGTCTATTGCATAGCTGGGTTGATTCACCCAGGGATCACGAGTGTGTGAACTGACGGGGTGGTATGACTGGAATGATGTTGAAAACGGCCTAAAACACCCAACGATACAAACAAAACGACCTCTGAAAGCAGGGCGGGCAATTGCTCCCTTTGTCACAGTGTGTTCAGTACTTTTGAGTAGCTGGCTTGAATCACCCAGGACGCATGACTATTTGAACAGTGTGGGTGATTTGACATCTATGATGTTGAAAACGGCGTAAAACACCGAACAATACAAACAAAACGATCTTTGAAATCATGATTAGCAATGGCTCCTCTTTCCACACTTGTTTCAGTCCTAACGCATAGCTGGGTTGATTCACCCAGGTCCCGTGAGTTTGTGAACTGTGAGAGTGATGGGACATAAATGCTGTTGCAAACGGCCTATAAACCCCAACAATGATCACGAATGTGTGAACTGACGGGGTGGTATGACTGGAATGATGTTGAAAACGGCCTAAAACACCCAACAATACAAACAAAACGACCTCTGAAAGCAGGGCGGGCAATTGCTCCCTTTGTCACAGTGTGTTCAGTACTATTGAGTAGCTGGATTGAATCACCCAGGACGCTTGGCTATGTGAACAGTGCGGGTGATTTGACATATATGATGTTGAAAACGGCGTAAAACACCCAACAATACAAACAAAACGACCTTTGAAAACATGATGAGCAATTGCTCCTTATACCACTCTGTTTTCAGTCCTCTCGCGTAGATGGGTTTATTCACCCAGGAAGCATGTGTGTGTGAGCAGTGAGGGGTATTTAACATAAGTGCTGTTGAAAACGGCCTAAAATAACCAACAACGCAATCAAAACGACCTTTGAAAACATGATGAGCAATGGCTACTCTTACCACACTGTTTTCAGTTATATTGCCTAGCTGGGTAGAAACACCCCGA
Source organism: Serripes groenlandicus (assembly GCA_031761405.1). NCBI lineage: Eukaryota > Metazoa > Mollusca > Bivalvia > Cardiida > Cardiidae > Serripes > Serripes groenlandicus. The sequence goes on along the minus strand of JASEVX010000005.1, from coordinate 19,059,311 downwards.
ACACATGAGTATGTGCCCTGTGATGACTATTGGGCATACATGATGTTGAGAACGGCCTATAACCCCAACAATGCAGGCAAAACGACCTTTGAAAACATGACGAACAATGGCTGTTTTTATCACAATGTTTTCGATAGTTCATTTATAGGGAGTTTATACATGTGGGAACGGGGTTAGGGGAAAATCGTTCACTCTACCGCCGAAAGGGATTTGGCCTGCAGAGGTGCGAAAACCAGTGAGCAGATACTACAACCCTTTCCCACATGCAGGTATTTTATACCACTTTCCACATTTATTTAGTCATGCAACAACTCGCTTCCAAGATCAAAATCCCTACAATGCAAACACAACGACATTTTAAAGCATGGCGGGCAATTGCTTCTTTTGCCACAATGTGTTCAGGTCTATTGCATAGCTGGGTTGATTCACCCAGGGATCACGAGTGTGTGAACTGACGGGGTGGTATGACTGGAATGATGTTGAAAACGGCCTAAAACACCCAACGATACAAACAAAACGACCTCTGAAAGCAGGGCGGGCAATTGCTCCCTTTGTCACAGTGTGTTCAGTACTTTTGAGTAGCTGGCTTGAATCACCCAGGACGCATGACTATTTGAACAGTGTGGGTGATTTGACATCTATGATGTTGAAAACGGCGTAAAACACCGAACAATACAAACAAAACGATCTTTGAAATCATGATTAGCAATGGCTCCTCTTTCCACACTTGTTTCAGTCCTAACGCATAGCTGGGTTGATTCACCCAGGTCCCGTGAGTTTGTGAACTGTGAGAGTGATGGGACATAAATGCTGTTGCAAACGGCCTATAAACCCCAACAATGATCACGAATGTGTGAACTGACGGGGTGGTATGACTGGAATGATGTTGAAAACGGCCTAAAACACCCAACAATACAAACAAAACGACCTCTGAAAGCAGGGCGGGCAATTGCTCCCTTTGTCACAGTGTGTTCAGTACTATTGAGTAGCTGGATTGAATCACCCAGGACGCTTGGGTATGTGAACAGTGCGGGTGATTTGACATATATGATGTTGAAAACGGCGTAAAACACCCAACAATACAAACAAAACGACCTTTGAAAACATGATGAGCAATTGCTCCTTATACCACTCTGTTTTCAGTCCTCTCGCGTAGATGGGTTTATTCACCCAGGAAGCATGTGTGTGTGAGCAGTGAGGGGTATTTAACATAAGTGCTGTTGAAAACGGCCTAAAATAACCAACAACGCAATCAAAACGACCTTTGAAAACATGATGAGCAATGGCTACTCTTACCACACTGTTTTCAGTTATATTGCCTAGCTGGGTAGAAACACCCCGAACACATGAGTATGTGCCCTGTGATGACTATTGGGCATACATGATGTTGAGAACGGCCTATAACCCCAACAATGCAGGCAAAACGACCTTTGAAAACATGACGAACAATGGCTGTTTTTATCACAATGTTTTCGATAGTTCATTTATAGGGAGTTTATACATGTGGGAACGGGGTTAGGGGAAAATCGTTCACTCTACCGCCGAAAGGGATTTGGCCTGCAGAGGTGCGAAAACCAGTGAGCAGATACTACAACCCTTTCCCACATGCAGGTATTTTATACCACTTTCCACATTTATTTAGTCATGCAACAACTCGCTTCCAAGATCAAAATCCCTACAATGCAAACACAACGACATTTTAAAGCATGGCGGGCAATTGCTTCTTTTGCCACAATGTGTTCAGGTCTATTGCATAGCTGGGTTGATTCACCCAGGGATCACGAGTGTGTGAACTGACGGGGTGGTATGACTGGAATGATGTTGAAAACGGCCTAAAACACCCAACGATACAAACAAAACGACCTCTGAAAGCAGGGCGGGCAATTGCTCCCTTTGTCACAGTGTGTTCAGTACTTTTGAGTAGCTGGCTTGAATCACCCAGGACGCATGACTATTTGAACAGTGTGGGTGATTTGACATCTATGATGTTGAAAACGGCGTAAAACACCGAACAATACAAACAAAACGATCTTTGAAATCATGATTAGCAATGGCTCCTCTTTCCACACTTGTTTCAGTCCTAACGCATAGCTGGGTTGATTCACCCAGGTCCCGTGAGTTTGTGAACTGTGAGAGTGATGGGACATAAATGCTGTTGCAAACGGCCTATAAACCCCAACAATGATCACGAATGTGTGAACTGACGGGGTGGTATGACTGGAATGATGTTGAAAACGGCCTAAAACACCCAACAATACAAACAAAACGACCTCTGAAAGCAGGGCGGGCAATTGCTCCCTTTGTCACAGTGTGTTCAGTACTATTGAGTAGCTGGATTGAATCACCCAGGACGCTTGGGTATGTGAACAGTGCGGGTGATTTGACATATATGATGTTGAAAACGGCGTAAAACACCCAACAATACAAACAAAACGACCTTTGAAAACATGATGAGCAATTGCTCCTTATACCACTCTGTTTTCAGTCCTCTCGCGTAGATGGGTTTATCCACCCAGGAAGCATGTGTGTGTGAGCAGTGAGGGGTATTTAACATAAGTGCTGTTGAAAACGGCCTAAAATAACCAACAACGCAATCAAAACGACCTTTGAAAACATGATGAGCAATGGCTACTCTTACCACACTGTTTTCAGTTATATTGCCTAGCTGGGTAGAAACACCCCGAACACATGAGTATGTGCCCTGTGATGACTATTGGGCATACATGATGTTGAGAACGGCCTATAACCCCAACAATGCAGGCAAAACGACCTTTGAAAACATGACGAACAATGGCTGTTTTTATCACAATGTTTTCGATAGTTCATTTATAGGGAGTTTATACATGTGGGAACGGGGTTAGGGGAAAATCGTTCACTCTACCGCCGAAAGGGATTTGGCCTGCAGAGGTGCGAAAACCAGTGAGCAGATACTACAACCCTTTCCCACATGCAGGTATTTTATACCACTTTCCACATTTATTTAGTCATGCAACAACTCGCTTCCAAGATCAAAATCCCTACAATGCAAACACAACGACATTTTAAAGCATGGCGGGCAATTGCTTCTTTTGCCACAATGTGTTCAGGTCTATTGCATAGCTGGGTTGATTCACCCAGGGATCACGAGTGTGTGAACTGACGGGGTGGTATGACTGGAATGATGTTGAAAACGGCCTAAAACACCCAACGATACAAACAAAACGACCTCTGAAAGCAGGGCGGGCAATTGCTCCCTTTGTCACAGTGTGTTCAGTACTTTTGAGTAGCTGGCTTGAATCACCCAGGACGCATGACTATTTGAACAGTGTGGGTGATTTGACATCTATGATGTTGAAAACGGCGTAAAACACCGAACAATACAAACAAAACGATCTTTGAAATCATGATTAGCAATGGCTCCTCTTTCCACACTTGTTTCAGTCCTAACGCATAGCTGGGTTGATTCACCCAGGTCCCGTGAGTTTGTGAACTGTGAGAGTGATGGGACATAAATGCTGTTGCAAACGGCCTATAAACCCCAACAATGATCACGAATGTGTGAACTGACGGGGTGGTATGACTGGAATGATGTTGAAAACGGCCTAAAACACCCAACAATACAAACAAAACGACCTCTGAAAGCAGGGCGGGCAATTGCTCCCTTTGTCACAGTGTGTTCAGTACTATTGAGTAGCTGGATTGAATCACCCAGGACGCTTGGCTATGTGAACAGTGCGGGTGATTTGACATATATGATGTTGAAAACGGCGTAAAACACCCAACAATACAAACAAAACGACCTTTGAAAACATGATGAGCAATTGCTCCTTATACCACTCTGTTTTCAGTCCTCTCGCGTAGATGGGTTTATTCACCCAGGAAGCATGTGTGTGTGAGCAGTGAGGGGTATTTAACATAAGTGCTGTTGAAAACGGCCTAAAATAACCAACAACGCAATCAAAACGACCTTTGAAAACATGATGAGCAATGGCTACTCTTACCACACTGTTTTCAGTTATATTGCCTAGCTGGGTAGAAACACCCCGAACACATGAGTATGTGCCCTGTGATGACTATTGGGCATACATGATGTTGAGAACGGCCTATAACCCCAACAATGCAGGCAAAACGACCTTTGAAAACATGACGAACAATGGCTGTTTTTATCACAATGTTTTCGATAGTTCATTTATAGGGAGTTTATACATGTGGGAACGGGGTTAGGGGAAAATCGTTCACTCTACCGCCGAAAGGGATTTGGCCTGCAGAGGTGCGAAAACCAGTGAGCAGATACTACAACCCTTTCCCACATGCAGGTATTTTATACCACTTTCCACATTTATTTAGTCATGCAACAACTCGCTTCCAAGATCAAAATCCCTACAATGCAAACACAACGACATTTTAAAGCATGGCGGGCAATTGCTTCTTTTGCCACAATGTGTTCAGGTCTATTGCATAGCTGGGTTGATTCACCCAGGGATCACGAGTGTGTGAACTGACGGGGTGGTATGACTGGAATGATGTTGAAAACGGCCTAAAACACCCAACGATACAAACAAAACGACCTCTGAAAGCAGGGCGGGCAATTGCTCCCTTTGTCACAGTGTGTTCAGTACTTTTGAGTAGCTGGCTTGAATCACCCAGGACGCATGACTATTTGAACAGTGTGGGTGATTTGACATCTATGATGTTGAAAACGGCGTAAAACACCGAACAATACAAACAAAACGATCTTTGAAATCATGATTAGCAATGGCTCCTCTTTCCACACTTGTTTCAGTCCTAACGCATAGCTGGGTTGATTCACCCAGGTCCCGTGAGTTTGTGAACTGTGAGAGTGATGGGACATAAATGCTGTTGCAAACGGCCTATAAACCCCAACAATGATCACGAATGTGTGAACTGACGGGGTGGTATGACTGGAATGATGTTGAAAACGGCCTAAAACACCCAACAATACAAACAAAACGACCTCTGAAAGCAGGGCGGGCAATTGCTCCCTTTGTCACAGTGTGTTCAGTACTATTGAGTAGCTGGATTGAATCACCCAGGACGCTTGGGTATGTGAACAGTGCGGGTGATTTGACATATATGATGTTGAAAACGGCGTAAAACACCCAACAATACAAACAAAACGACCTTTGAAAACATGATGAGCAATTGCTCCTTATACCACTCTGTTTTCAGTCCTCTCGCGTAGATGGGTTTATTCACCCAGGAAGCATGTGTGTGTGAGCAGTGAGGGGTATTTAACATAAGTGCTGTTGAAAACGGCCTAAAATAACCAACAACGCAATCAAAACGACCTTTGAAAACATGATGAGCAATGGCTACTCTTACCACACTGTTTTCAGTTATATTGCCTAGCTGGGTAGAAACACCCCGAACACATGAGTATGTGCCCTGTGATGACTATTGGGCATACATGATGTTGAGAACGGCCTATAACCCCAACAATGCAGGCAAAACGACCTTTGAAAACATGACGAACAATGGCTGTTTTTATCACAATGTTTTCGATAGTTCATTTATAGGGAGTTTATACATGTGGGAACGGGGTTAGGGGAAAATCGTTCACTCTACCGCCGAAAGGGATTTGGCCTGCAGAGGTGCGAAAACCAGTGAGCAGATACTACAACCCTTTCCCACATGCAGGTATTTTATACCACTTTCCACATTTATTTAGTCATGCAACAACTCGCTTCCAAGATCAAAATCCCTACAATGCAAACACAACGACATTTTAAAGCATGGCGGGCAATTGCTTCTTTTGCCACAATGTGTTCAGGTCTATTGCATAGCTGGGTTGATTCACCCAGGGATCACGAGTGTGTGAACTGACGGGGTGGTATGACTGGAATGATGTTGAAAACGGCCTAAAACACCCAACGATACAAACAAAACGACCTCTGAAAGCAGGGCGGGCAATTGCTCCCTTTGTCACAGTGTGTTCAGTACTTTTGAGTAGCTGGCTTGAATCACCCAGGACGCATGACTATTTGAACAGTGTGGGTGATTTGACATCTATGATGTTGAAAACGGCGTAAAACACCGAACAATACAAACAAAACGATCTTTGAAATCATGATTAGCAATGGCTCCTCTTTCCACACTTGTTTCAGTCCTAACGCATAGCTGGGTTGATTCACCCAGGTCCCGTGAGTTTGTGAACTGTGAGAGTGATGGGACATAAATGCTGTTGCAAACGGCCTATAAACCCCAACAATGATCACGAATGTGTGAACTGACGGGGTGGTATGACTGGAATGATGTTGAAAACGGCCTAAAACACCCAACAATACAAACAAAACGACCTCTGAAAGCAGGGCGGGCAATTGCTCCCTTTGTCACAGTGTGTTCAGTACTATTGAGTAGCTGGATTGAATCACCCAGGACGCTTGGGTATGTGAACAGTGCGGGTGATTTGACATATATGATGTTGAAAACGGCGTAAAACACCCAACAATACAAACAAAACGACCTTTGAAAACATGATGAGCAATTGCTCCTTATACCACTCTGTTTTCAGTCCTCTCGCGTAGATGGGTTTATCCACCCAGGAAGCATGTGTGTGTGAGCAGTGAGGGGTATTTAACATAAGTGCTGTTGAAAACGGCCTAAAATAACCAACAACGCAATCAAAACGACCTTTGAAAACATGATGAGCAATGGCTACTCTTACCACACTGTTTTCAGTTATATTGCCTAGCTGGGTAGAAACACCCCGAACACATGAGTATGTGCCCTGTGATGACTATTGGGCATACATGATGTTGAGAACGGCCTATAACCCCAACAATGCAGGCAAAACGACCTTTGAAAACATGACGAACAATGGCTGTTTTTATCACAATGTTTTCGATAGTTCATTTATAGGGAGTTTATACATGTGGGAACGGGGTTAGGGGAAAATCGTTCACTCTACCGCCGAAAGGGATTTGGCCTGCAGAGGTGCGAAAACCAGTGAGCAGATACTACAACCCTTTCCCACATGCAGGTATTTTATACCACTTTCCACATTTATTTAGTCATGCAACAACTCGCTTCCAAGATCAAAATCCCTACAATGCAAACACAACGACATTTTAAAGCATGGCGGGCAATTGCTTCTTTTGCCACAATGTGTTCAGGTCTATTGCATAGCTGGGTTGATTCACCCAGGGATCACGAGTGTGTGAACTGACGGGGTGGTATGACTGGAATGATGTTGAAAACGGCCTAAAACACCCAACGATACAAACAAAACGACCTCTGAAAGCAGGGCGGGCAATTGCTCCCTTTGTCACAGTGTGTTCAGTACTTTTGAGTAGCTGGCTTGAATCACCCAGGACGCATGACTATTTGAACAGTGTGGGTGATTTGACATCTATGATGTTGAAAACGGCGTAAAACACCGAACAATACAAACAAAACGATCTTTGAAATCATGATTAGCAATGGCTCCTCTTTCCACACTTGTTTCAGTCCTAACGCATAGCTGGGTTGATTCACCCAGGTCCCGTGAGTTTGTGAACTGTGAGAGTGATGGGACATAAATGCTGTTGCAAACGGCCTATAAACCCCAACAATGATCACGAATGTGTGAACTGACGGGGTGGTATGACTGGAATGATGTTGAAAACGGCCTAAAACACCCAACAATACAAACAAAACGACCTCTGAAAGCAGGGCGGGCAATTGCTCCCTTTGTCACAGTGTGTTCAGTACTATTGAGTAGCTGGATTGAATCACCCAGGACGCTTGGGTATGTGAACAGTGCGGGTGATTTGACATATATGATGTTGAAAACGGCGTAAAACACCCAACAATACAAACAAAACGACCTTTGAAAACATGATGAGCAATTGCTCCTTATACCACTCTGTTTTCAGTCCTCTCGCGTAGATGGGTTTATTCACCCAGGAAGCATGTGTGTGTGAGCAGTGAGGGGTATTTAACATAAGTGCTGTTGAAAACGGCCTAAAATAACCAACAACGCAATCAAAACGACCTTTGAAAACATGATGAGCAATGGCTACTCTTACCACACTGTTTTCAGTTATATTGCCTAGCTGGGTAGAAACACCCCGAACACATGAGTATGTGCCCTGTGATGACTATTGGGCATACATGATGTTGAGAACGGCCTATAACCCCAACAATGCAGGCAAAACGACCTTTGAAAACATGACGAACAATGGCTGTTTTTATCACAATGTTTTCGATAGTTCATTTATAGGGAGTTTATACATGTGGGAACGGGGTTAGGGGAAAATCGTTCACTCTACCGCCGAAAGGGATTTGGCCTGCAGAGGTGCGAAAACCAGTGAGCAGATACTACAACCCTTTCCCACATGCAGGTATTTTATACCACTTTCCACATTTATTTAGTCATGCAACAACTCGCTTCCAAGATCAAAATCCCTACAATGCAAACACAACGACATTTTAAAGCATGGCGGGCAATTGCTTCTTTTGCCACAATGTGTTCAGGTCTATTGCATAGCTGGGTTGATTCACCCAGGGATCACGAGTGTGTGAACTGACGGGGTGGTATGACTGGAATGATGTTGAAAACGGCCTAAAACACCCAACGATACAAACAAAACGACCTCTGAAAGCAGGGCGGGCAATTGCTCCCTTTGTCACAGTGTGTTCAGTACTTTTGAGTAGCTGGCTTGAATCACCCAGGACGCATGACTATTTGAACAGTGTGGGTGATTTGACATCTATGATGTTGAAAACGGCGTAAAACACCGAACAATACAAACAAAACGATCTTTGAAATCATGATTAGCAATGGCTCCTCTTTCCACACTTGTTTCAGTCCTAACGCATAGCTGGGTTGATTCACCCAGGTCCCGTGAGTTTGTGAACTGTGAGAGTGATGGGACATAAATGCTGTTGCAAACGGCCTATAAACCCCAACAATGATCACGAATGTGTGAACTGACGGGGTGGTATGACTGGAATGATGTTGAAAACGGCCTAAAACACCCAACAATACAAACAAAACGACCTCTGAAAGCAGGGCGGGCAATTGCTCCCTTTGTCACAGTGTGTTCAGTACTATTGAGTAGCTGGATTGAATCACCCAGGACGCTTGGGTATGTGAACAGTGCGGGTGATTTGACATATATGATGTTGAAAACGGCGTAAAACACCCAACAATACAAACAAAACGACCTTTGAAAACATGATGAGCAATTGCTCCTTATACCACTCTGTTTTCAGTCCTCTCGCGTAGATGGGTTTATTCACCCAGGAAGCATGTGTGTGTGAGCAGTGAGGGGTATTTAACATAAGTGCTGTTGAAAACGGCCTAAAATAACCAACAACGCAATCAAAACGACCTTTGAAAACATGATGAGCAATGGCTACTCTTACCACACTGTTTTCAGTTATATTGCCTAGCTGGGTAGAAACACCCCGAACACATGAGTATGTGCCCTGTGATGACTATTGGGCATACATGATGTTGAGAACGGCCTATAACCCCAACAATGCAGGCAAAACGACCTTTGAAAACATGACGAACAATGGCTGTTTTTATCACAATGTTTTCGATAGTTCATTTATAGGGAGTTTATACATGTGGGAACGGGGTTAGGGGAAAATCGTTCACTCTACCGCCGAAAGGGATTTGGCCTGCAGAGGTGCGAAAACCAGTGAGCAGATACTACAACCCTTTCCCACATGCAGGTATTTTATACCACTTTCCACATTTATTTAGTCATGCAACAACTCGCTTCCAAGATCAAAATCCCTACAATGCAAACACAACGACATTTTAAAGCATGGCGGGCAATTGCTTCTTTTGCCACAATGTGTTCAGGTCTATTGCATAGCTGGGTTGATTCACCCAGGGATCACGAGTGTGTGAACTGACGGGGTGGTATGACTGGAATGATGTTGAAAACGGCCTAAAACACCCAACGATACAAACAAAACGACCTCTGAAAGCAGGGCGGGCAATTGCTCCCTTTGTCACAGTGTGTTCAGTACTTTTGAGTAGCTGGCTTGAATCACCCAGGACGCATGACTATTTGAACAGTGTGGGTGATTTGACATCTATGATGTTGAAAACGGCGTAAAACACCGAACAATACAAACAAAACGATCTTTGAAATCATGATTAGCAATGGCTCCTCTTTCCACACTTGTTTCAGTCCTAACGCATAGCTGGGTTGATTCACCCAGGTCCCGTGAGTTTGTGAACTGTGAGAGTGATGGGACATAAATGCTGTTGCAAACGGCCTATAAACCCCAACAATGATCACGAATGTGTGAACTGACGGGGTGGTATGACTGGAATGATGTTGAAAACGGCCTAAAACACCCAACAATACAAACAAAACGACCTCTGAAAGCAGGGCGGGCAATTGCTCCCTTTGTCACAGTGTGTTCAGTACTATTGAGTAGCTGGATTGAATCACCCAGGACGCTTGGGTATGTGAACAGTGCGGGTGATTTGACATATATGATGTTGAAAACGGCGTAAAACACCCAACAATACAAACAAAACGACCTTTGAAAACATGATGAGCAATTGCTCCTTATACCACTCTGTTTTCAGTCCTCTCGCGTAGATGGGTTTATCCACCCAGGAAGCATGTGTGTGTGAGCAGTGAGGGGTATTTAACATAAGTGCTGTTGAAAACGGCCTAAAATAACCAACAACGCAATCAAAACGACCTTTGAAAACATGATGAGCAATGGCTACTCTTACCACACTGTTTTCAGTTATATTGCCTAGCTGGGTAGAAACACCCCGAACACATGAGTATGTGCCCTGTGATGACTATTGGGCATACATGATGTTGAGAACGGCCTATAACCCCAACAATGCAGGCAAAACGACCTTTGAAAACATGACGAACAATGGCTGTTTTTATCACAATGTTTTCGATAGTTCATTTATAGGGAGTTTATACATGTGGGAACGGGGTTAGGGGAAAATCGTTCACTCTACCGCCGAAAGGGATTTGGCCTGCAGAGGTGCGAAAACCAGTGAGCAGATACTACAACCCTTTCCCACATGCAGGTATTTTATACCACTTTCCACATTTATTTAGTCATGCAACAACTCGCTTCCAAGATCAAAATCCCTACAATGCAAACACAACGACATTTTAAAGCATGGCGGGCAATTGCTTCTTTTGCCACAATGTGTTCAGGTCTATTGCATAGCTGGGTTGATTCACCCAGGGATCACGAGTGTGTGAACTGACGGGGTGGTATGACTGGAATGATGTTGAAAACGGCCTAAAACACCCAACGATACAAACAAAACGACCTCTGAAAGCAGGGCGGGCAATTGCTCCCTTTGTCACAGTGTGTTCAGTACTTTTGAGTAGCTGGCTTGAATCACCCAGGACGCATGACTATTTGAACAGTGTGGGTGATTTGACATCTATGATGTTGAAAACGGCGTAAAACACCGAACAATACAAACAAAACGATCTTTGAAATCATGATTAGCAATGGCTCCTCTTTCCACACTTGTTTCAGTCCTAACGCATAGCTGGGTTGATTCACCCAGGTCCCGTGAGTTTGTGAACTGTGAGAGTGATGGGACATAAATGCTGTTGCAAACGGCCTATAAACCCCAACAATGATCACGAATGTGTGAACTGACGGGGTGGTATGACTGGAATGATGTTGAAAACGGCCTAAAACACCCAACAATACAAACAAAACGACCTCTGAAAGCAGGGCGGGCAATTGCTCCCTTTGTCACAGTGTGTTCAGTACTATTGAGTAGCTGGATTGAATCACCCAGGACGCTTGGGTATGTGAACAGTGCGGGTGATTTGACATATATGATGTTGAAAACGGCGTAAAACACCCAACAATACAAACAAAACGACCTTTGAAAACATGATGAGCAATTGCTCCTTATACCACTCTGTTTTCAGTCCTCTCGCGTAGATGGGTTTATCCACCCAGGAAGCATGTGTGTGTGAGCAGTGAGGGGTATTTAACATAAGTGCTGTTGAAAACGGCCTAAAATAACCAACAACGCAATCAAAACGACCTTTGAAAACATGATGAGCAATGGCTACTCTTACCACACTGTTTTCAGTTATATTGCCTAGCTGGGTAGAAACACCCCGAACACATGAGTATGTGCCCTGTGATGACTATTGGGCATACATGATGTTGAGAACGGCCTATAACCCCAACAATGCAGGCAAAACGACCTTTGAAAACATGACGAACAATGGCTGTTTTTATCACAATGTTTTCGATAGTTCATTTATAGGGAGTTTATACATGTGGGAACGGGGTTAGGGGAAAATCGTTCACTCTACCGCCGAAAGGGATTTGGCCTGCAGAGGTGCGAAAACCAGTGAGCAGATACTACAACCCTTTCCCACATGCAGGTATTTTATACCACTTTCCACATTTATTTAGTCATGCAACAACTCGCTTCCAAGATCAAAATCCCTACAATGCAAACACAACGACATTTTAAAGCATGGCGGGCAATTGCTTCTTTTGCCACAATGTGTTCAGGTCTATTGCATAGCTGGGTTGATTCACCCAGGGATCACGAGTGTGTGAACTGACGGGGTGGTATGACTGGAATGATGTTGAAAACGGCCTAAAACACCCAACGATACAAACAAAACGACCTCTGAAAGCAGGGCGGGCAATTGCTCCCTTTGTCACAGTGTGTTCAGTACTTTTGAGTAGCTGGCTTGAATCACCCAGGACGCATGACTATTTGAACAGTGTGGGTGATTTGACATCTATGATGTTGAAAACGGCGTAAAACACCGAACAATACAAACAAAACGATCTTTGAAATCATGATTAGCAATGGCTCCTCTTTCCACACTTGTTTCAGTCCTAACGCATAGCTGGGTTGATTCACCCAGGTCCCGTGAGTTTGTGAACTGTGAGAGTGATGGGACATAAATGCTGTTGCAAACGGCCTATAAACCCCAACAATGATCACGAATGTGTGAACTGACGGGGTGGTATGACTGGAATGATGTTGAAAACGGCCTAGAAAACATAACAACGCAACCAAAACGACCTTTGAAAACATGATGAGCAATGGCTCCTCTTACCACACTGTGTTCAGTCCTATTGCCTAGCTGGGTAGATTCACCCAAAAAACATGAGTATGTGCACTGTGATGGCGATTGGGCATACACGCTATTGAAAACGGCCTAAAACCCCAACAATGGGCTCCTTATACCACTCTGTTTTCAGTACTATCGCGTAGATGGGTTGATTCACCCAGGAAGCATGTGTGTGTGTGTGTGAGCAGTGAAGGGTATTTAACCTAAATGCTGTTGAAAACGGCCTAGAAAACATAACAACGCAACCAAAACGACCTTTGAAAACATGATGAGCAATGGCTCCTCGTACCACACTGTGTTCAGTCCTATTGCCTAGCTGGGTAGATTCACCCAAAAAACATGAGTATGTGCACTGTGATGGCGATTGGGCATACACGCTATTGAAAACGGCCTAAAACCCCAACAGTGCAAGCCTCGTGAATGCTAAGTAACTTTGAAATCCTATGATGCATGGTTTAGATGCAGGCCGGAGAAGTCCGTCCTATCAAACAGTACTCATTTTACCATTGACCTTTATGCGTGACTTTAACATTTGAGGTACAGGCCTATAACTTGTTCATGACACACCACCTCATCTGTGCCAACTTTCTTGGAAATCCTATGATGCATGGTTAAGATGTGGACCGGACAAGGTTTTCACTTCTGCCATCATCACCTCATCATGGTGAGCATGTGTGCTCAGTAACTTGGGAATACTATGATACATGGTTTCTCATTTTGACCTTTGACCTCTAAGTGTAACCTTGACCATTGAGGTACAGACCTGGTCTTGTGCGACACACTTCACCTTATCTTGGTGAACATGTTTGCCCAGTAACTTGTGAATCCTATGATGCATGGCTGAGATGCGGGCCGGACAAGGTACAGTCCTATCAACAGTACGCATTTTGACCTTTGACCTCTAACTGTGGTGTTGACATTTGAGGTTCAGGCCTATAACTTGTTCACGACACACCACCTCATCACGGTGCAGGTTTGTGCTAGTTTTCTTGGAAATCCTATGATGCATGGTTAAGATGTGTGCCGGACAAGGTTTGGACAAAAATACTCATGGACGCACGCATACACTCACACACACACACACACACACACACACACACACACACACATACGTGTATGATCGTAAAAAGTAGCACCTTGTTTTAAGACAGTCTATGTAGTACGGCTATAAATAAGGCGCTTTAATGACTTTCGTGAAAGTGTAGCGACAGTAACCACCCTTTATATATTAACTGCAATAAATACACTCCGATACACTCGATATTTAGAAACACACAGTGAGTCGTTTATCACTGAACAATGTAGCTCTTTGTGCTTCAAATCAACCTTAATTTGTAGCACTCTTTTGTTGTATTCTACATTACAATGTAACACAGTGTGTATTACAAAAATGGTCGTAACATAAAAGTTTGACAAACAGGTAAACACTGACACAAATTAATGATACGTATGTACTTGTACCTTCATTCTGCATACATTGAAATGTTGATTAAACGATGTTTACAATGTGATACATAACAGGCGATCTGCATGCATGTGTGTTCAAACACACACTTCTATGTAGCACTGTTGAACAGCGTAGGTATTTGTTTTGGCTTTTGAGTTACAAAAACGTATTGGTGTGCCAAAGACCACTCTAACAAAACAGAAGACAAATGGGGTTGTAGCTCTTTGAATCTCTGCAGAATGTGTTGAATAAATGGTGAGAACATATGTAGCACTCACTGCGGGTGCTACACAAAATGTCCGTGCTACATGCGTGAGTGATATTCAAGTGCATGTGCTACATTTGTAGGATGAACTCTCTCACACACACACGGACATACACAGACAGGCACCCATGCACACATATACAGACAGGCACCCATGCACACATATACAGACAGACAGACAGACAGACAGACATAACGGCAGGCAGGCAGACATGCAGGCAGGCAGGCAGGCAGACAGGCAGGCAGGCAGGCAGGCAGGTATGCATGCAGGCAGACCCCCCCCCCCCCCCCCCAAGTAACTTCTACTTGTCTTATATGTAATATATACTTAGAAGTTAAATTATTGCAATATTGTAACTACACTGTCTGATCTACACGATTTACAATATTCACATACTACATCCATGACTTAAGAGACCGACTTAGTTTAAAGAAATATAGTAAAACAGAAAGACATACCCTCGGATAGACAGACATTCAGATAGGCATACCTTCAGAGAGACATGAATACATTCAGATAAACATATACAGTGACAAACATAGGCATATATAGACAGATATACATACACAAACATATCGGATTAGATAGACATACACTAAGATAGACATAAACTCAGATAGACATACATTTAGATAGGCATACATGCATAGACACACGCATAAACACAGATGTACATACATAGTGATAGACATACAATATGATAGACACACATTATTTTAGACATACATTCATGATGATGGACATACATAATGAGGGAAATACAAATACATAGAAGGATAGACATACCAACGCATAGACGGCTAAACAAACAGGTTGACATACAGACGTATGCATGCATAAAGACATACAGTCAGAATGACAGTTACACTAAGAGACAGACGGAGAGATACACATAAACATCAAGCTTGACATAACTACAGATGAACATTCACTCAGATAGACATAAACACATGCATAAACACATATATATATATATATACATAGTGATAGACACACATAATGATAGAAACACAGTTATACCAACAGGTAGACGGACATATAGACGGACATACATATATACATAAACATAAAGACTTAGATACAGATAGACATACACTCAGATCGAAATAAATTTAGATAGGCATACATTCACAGACACATGCTAAATGCATATAAATACATAGTGATAGACATACATAATGATAGACACACGATGATGGACATATAGACATACACATACATAGATAGATAGACATACACACGCATAGACATATTAACATATAGACAGATTAACATACACACGTATAAACATGCATACAGGCATACAGGCAGATGAACAGTTACACCAACGGATAGACGGAGAGAAAGACGGGCATACATATATACCTAAACATAAAGACATAAATACAGATATACATAAATTCAGATAGGCATACATTCAAAGACACATTAATAAATGCAGATATACATACATACATAGTGATAGACACACGATGACAGACATACATGGTGATATACATACACATACATAGACAGATAGATAGATAGATAGATAGATAGATAGATAGATAGATAGATAGATAGATAGATAGATAGATAGATAGATAGATAAACATTCATATTGACATACATACGTATATACATTCATACAGACAGATTTACAGCTACACCAACAGATAGACGGACATACATATATACATAAACTCAAAGACATAAATACAGATAGACATATACTCAGATAGACATACATTCAGGGACACATGCATAAATGCTGATAGACATACACAATGATAGACACACGATGATAGACATATATGACGATAGACATACATAGACAAATAGACATACAGATACATAGACAGAAAGACATACAAACACATTTACACCAACAGATAGACGGACATACATATATACATAAACATAAAGACATTCAGATAGGCATAAATTCAAAGACACATAAATAAATGCAGACACGAAACACCCTTGAGCAGAAGAAACACGCCAACCTGTAGTATTTTGGAAAGTAGCATATATATATATACAAACACTCAATTAGGAGAAAGTACACCAGTGTGATACCCAAACGGATCGCAAATGTACGTATTCCACTTTTGTTCCGCCTCGCAAACGTTTAAAAGTAGCCCGATCCTAGGTTGTTTTGGCATTTGGTGGTAAAAGAAACTCTTCTCTATCCAGCCATACCATCGGTTCGGCTTAGATCACTATATTAAAAAAAAAGCCCAAGGCCCATTCGAACAGTTTCACATACCGGCCGGTCTCACACTAGTACTAATTAACTTAAGTGTAAATTAAGATTTTCCTTCACTGTGGCTAAGTGACCTAGTTTCTGACCCAATATGAACCATATTCGAACTTGACTTAGTTAGCATTAAGACAAATATTCTAACGTCCACAGCGCAATCGGGTCGCCCGGTTAAGGGAAAGGTTGGCGTTTGCACTCTACCGCTACAACTTAGTTATTAGTGCATTGGTGGCTGAAGGGGAAAGGCATGGTATCATTCACTTCACTCTACCTCTCTTGTGGGTTCTGCACTCTCCTTCTCCTTCAGACATCCCACTTTTTCTAGGGCATCTTGTAGTACTGTTATTCCTTTGTGATAAACTGTGTGTTAACTTGTTGCCTTCTGTGAAGAACGCGACTGGATTATCTGATTAATGATGTGATGAGTCGGCTTTCATAACCTGCGAGCCACAGTGGGTGGTTGGCCAGACGCCGATCTGCCCGATTTCCGGCCGGGCTCTGAGAGGCGTCTTAATTGTCTGGGTAGTCCAAAATTTGGCCCGGACATCGGCCAGGCACCAGACGATTAATGTGCTTATGAGGTTTAAAATCCGAGTTAAAAGTAACTCGATGCATGCGAGGGGTCCCGAAGGATTCCGGTTTAAAATGCCTAGAAATCCGCCGCAAACAACTCGCATACCTATCGCATGGTAATTCTGACTGGGGTTTATGTGATACTAGGTAGGCTACATTTTTAATTCAAAATAAATTATCAATTATTTGCCATCATGGAGTCGCCCTGTCGCATTTTGTAAAGTTTAGTCTCAATATATCGCCGTTACAGATTGCATTGTAGCATGCGAACAGTCATAATATAAAATCGCATTCCGAGTACAGAAACCTGGACTTCTACAGAATCTCGCCAATATTCACAAACCATCTACATCAGTACATGGTGTTTTGTGCTAGATACATGTATCTTTGACGTTTTATAAGAAAATGGAAACTTAACCCAACTCACTCATTGTATGTCAATGTAACATTTACTGATGTCATAGATACGAGATATGTAGAATTACATATGTATCTTTATTCTTGTCGTTTCGTGCATGTTACTGTTGACCAAATAGTTCGTGAAAGTAAAAATAAAACACCCGAACGGTCCTATCTCCGATCTAAACCCAGTAAGATTTTATTCAATGATGAAATGCTCCCGAATTTATGGAAGCCCTGGAGGGACTTCTTACTTCAATACTTCTGACTTCTAACTTCAAAATTCACATTTACATTTAACTTCCATGGTCCAAATCGTATTGTTTTCATTTAAGGAAGCACGTGGGTAAAACTATCCAATCAAATCATTGATAAACAGTGGGAAGATTGGAAGCGATGAGCATCCTTGTTTGGTTCCGATCTTACACTGGAAAAAGTCTGTTAATCCACCATTTACTTTAATACATGATTTCAATAATTCATACATAGACTGAAACATTAACAAGAATTTTCCGTTTACACCATTTCTTGATAAGCAATGTATGAGCTTTTCATGTGGGCAACTATCAAATGCTTTTAAGAAGTCAATATAGAAAACATAAAATCTACCACGTTGACGTGAAATGTTCTTTTGTATAAGCGCTTGTAAACTAAAAATATTGACGATAGTGGAGTAATTCCACCCACGTGCTTCTTTGAATGAAAACAATACGATTTTGACCTTGGAAGTTAAATGTAATGAAGTTAGAAGTAAGGAAGTTAGAAGTATGGAAGTTAGAAGTAAGGAATTTGGTAGTTAAAAGTAAGGAATTTGGTAGTTAAAAGTGATGAAGTTAGAAATGTTGAAGTTAGAAGTATGGAAGTCAGAAGTATTCAAGTAAGAAGTCCTTGCAGGACTTCAATATTATGTTAGAAGTAATGAAGTTAGAAGTAAGGAAGTTGGAAGTTAAAAGTGACGAAGTTAGACATGTTGAAGTTGGAAGTATGGAATTCAGAATTCAGAAGTATTGAAGTAAGAAGTCCCTCCAGAGATTCCATATGAATTTGTTCGAATGCAGTGGGTCTCTTTGACTGGGAGAACAAAATATTAAATTACCCCACCCACTAAAAGCATAAACGGATTTATCGAAACACTTTATAAGGATGAATAGTGTGTATAGAAACATTCTAGAAATGTCCATAGTTCTTTCTTGTCAGTCTTTCGGGTTGAGTGCACATTGCACTAAGTTCTGTGAATCCCTAAATGCTGGTCACAAATTTACGGGATACGAGTAAGTTTACTCCACTCGTTTGAAAACCGGCAGCTTTCATTATCAATATACCTTATTAGGGCAGAAATGCTTTTGATTTTATTTATCATTAATTAGGGCACCTTCCCGATGTCATATTTTTGTGGCGATTGTGGTAACAATAGCCACTGTACCATGACACAAGAAGAACAATATATACGGAGATTTCGGAATTACGCCAGAAATCCTTAATTGAAAACGTTTACCGCCAAATAGTAACATCATTTCTGCAGAGACATGGTTAACAATAATAATGTCAGTGCTATTTTGGTACAAAATTGATACTAAGATTTTAGAACTATCGAACTAAGATGTAATTGAGTTAAAGAATGTAAACATTAGCCTTCTTCGTGTCTGAAGACAGAGAATATTATTGCGCGAGACATACACCCATTGAGGAGTGACGTAGTAAGCATGTGCCCGTTAGGTCACCCGACATTTGGTTGGCAAAACAACCTCCATTGTAAATAGAGCGTGAATGGAATTTTGATATAATGGGAGGTAATTCAGAAATCATTACATTATTCTTAGATTCTATGTTGAATATAGTACAAATACATTTATTTAACACTTTTCGAAGTAAAATACTACTATAATGTTATATTTTGTAACCGAAGCGGAATTAAATCGAAAATATTTTGATTTAGTCGGAAGTAATATAGAGTTGCTGAGATGTTTTCTTAAAATAGTTTATATAATTGAAAGAAAATGATAGTTATGCATGATCTTCCTTCTGGGAATAGATGCTCGGCCCATACGTTTGAGAAGAAGAAGCAGGCATCACCTGCTTGTGCCTGAATTCTCATACAATAAACATTCTAACAAAAGTAATAAACAGGATAGCGTCTGTATGTGCATCCTCGGAACCCAGGCTATTCATAACATATATGATACCCTGGGCAAATTGGCTAGCGAAACTTCGTAAAGCGTGCACCTCGATTTTCTCCGTAACTACGAGGGGTGTTCGGAAAGTTTCGGGACAAGTGCCGTAACATTCTTTTTTTAAAAATATGTTTACACAATTCTTTCAACATACATAGCTCTATATCACTAGCGTCTTATTTTTAATTTTGTAATTTTGCTTTTGAAAATGAATAAATGGTATATAAAGCTATGTATGTTTAAAGAATTGTGCTACAATTATTAAAAAATAAGAATGTTAAATCACTTGTCCCGATACTTTCCGAACACCCCTCGTACACTGTTATTACTGTACATCGCGTAAAATTTGTAGCATGCAACCAATCAAGCGGCTGGATTTCACCTCATGAATTATTCATGACTACGAAGTTTCGCTAGCCAATTTGCTCAGGGTATCATATATGTTATGAATAGCCTGGATACCGAGGATGCTGTGTGTGGGGAATGTTTAAGAATGAGAGGTTAGACGAACATGTTCCTTTCTTACTTGAGCAAACCTGTTTTTAAAGACCATCCATGGGAATTGAACAATCAGGTGGTCTGTTTCCCTTTCCAACATACAACGATGACTTTGGGAATATCCAGGCAAAAACGAGTAATTGGGAAATAAAAAAAATGGTTGCTTTAGACAGGATATTGCTAAACAAAGCCTGACTTTAGCACAATTTTGACTGTATATGAGAATAATTTCAGGGACAGAATCACTTTCAAGTCAACTTTCTCCAGTTATGCCAGAGCTATATCCCCTTAATAAGTTAAATTTAGTTTGATAGTATTTTTCTGATCTTTAACTGGAGCACTCCTAACCAAACCCAGGGGTTGTAAGTTCGAACCCTTGCAGGGCCAACATTCTTTCCGACGTTTGACAAAGGTCACTGTGACAAGCGGCATTCGTCTTCCACCAATGGGCTAACAGTCTTTGTGGTAAAGCAGCCAGTTGCTCGGGAAAAATGTTTTGTGGAGTAGTCAGTACTGGTGTGAGAAAGCCAGGAAACACATTATAGAATATAATGCTACAATAAATGTATCAAAAGGAGCAGCTCTTCCTTTGCACATGTGTTGATTGTTAACAAGGGTTGTTCAATAGCCTGTTGTTTAATGACTGGTTATAACCATTTTACTGTCTGAAATCACTTGTTACCGAGTCCGCTTTTGGTGTGCTCGACATATAAGTGTCACAATGGCGGTTCGGTGAGCGTGTCCGTGCGTCCATGAATATGTCTTGCAGTACACATTTAGTCAATTTTTCTGTTTGCCGTTTAGTATGTCTGGCGAACCGCATGTCGGTTATGGCGTGGAAATGTTGAAGGCTCTTGGAAAGCACTTTAATATAGATGCCAAGTTCCTGATTCAGAACCATGAAGCTCTCTTTTTCTTAAGCAAAAAATCAACATAGGGGATAAGTGTTTCTGTTCCGGTGTAAGATCAAGACCCCTTTTCTCCGAGTGAAGGAAATGAACTCCTTTAGTTTTCACGAATATCACTATTCTCGATCTAACATATAAACCGTGAATTGTCAAGTTAAGTGCATGCTCTTATTTATTGTTGACATAAAGAGACTGGATAAAGGCAGAATAAACGGTGAAAATAAAAAATAAATAAAATTCACTGTTTGAAATTTTTAGTGTATCAATATGATAATCAACCACGAAAAAACATACAACAATATATTTCATTTTATAATTTCATCCGCAAATTGAAGATAAAACCAGCTATTAAGGACAAAAGGATAAGCTAGTTTCATCTTCAAAGTGCTGGTTCCATACACACCTGTGTGTTTCACTCGGATGAAATACGGAAAAGTAATCCCACTGTGGCTATGTCACTACAGTTGAAAGAAAGCGTTTGCTTTATCAGTAGTCTTTTGTTACCTCATAACCCTTTCACACATACAACAAATCTGAAGCAGACGACTTTGAAAATATTAAGTTAAAATTATGGAAACTTTCTCAATTTATAACAACAATTATTGAATAAGGTTGAAAGCATTATGGCAAAATGAGAAATTGTTCATTAAGAGCAATTTATCCGTTTGCCACAATGTTTTCAGTGGTCGTCTTCTTCTCCAGAGGCGTCAGGAAGCGTCTGTATTTGCACTATTTTTTATTTTAAAAGGGTAATTAGTATTGCATGTCGAATATTGACGACTGTGACTGGAGTAAGAGTTTTTTTCTTCTTTTTTTCTCTCTCTTTGTTGAAGATTCGAAATTTCACGAAGCCTTTCTTATATCTGAATCTGATAGAAAAGCCGCAGTTCACCCAAGCTTTCCGGGACGAAATGCAATACAAGTAACCCCAAGCCTCGTCAGTTGAAATGATACCTTGATACCATTGCGAACAATCATGTCATATATGTGTCTGTCTCACCAAAGGCACCTTCAATGTCCGCATATATGTATCTTCTGACAAAAACTATTAGTGTCACTTGAAGGTCCCTCGATGTTGCGTACAGATGACGGGTTGTTACGTTTGACTGACGTATAAATCTGTATTTGTCGAAGGCTGTTGAGCATAATGGGCAAACTCATCCGTTATAATATCATTTTCACCCGTGTTTTCAAACCAAAACTATAACTACTATTGCACAGAAACAGTTTAATTACAAAATGATCTTAGGACCTCAAGTGACATAGGCCCTCTTTTGTACTGCAGTTTTTAAGAACTAAATACAAAATTCATGTACAAATAAGATAAAACGGAAAATTTGTATATTTAAAAAAGTGTTTTTGTTAAAACGAAGTATCATTTGTAAAAACAAAAGAAACGGCGAAATTGCATATAAAAAGGAGGTTTCGAAAAGCACTAAATGACTCTTTAAATGGTTATTGACGTGGAAGCGCGTCGTCAGTATTGAATAGGTTTTAATTGTGTACCATGGGGTGACGTAATCGAAAAGGGAGTAACCAATATTAATATTGTAAAGTAAAACTCTAATTCATTTGAAAAAAAAACCAACCTTTATGAATCAATAAATTGTATTATCTGATTTAAGAAACATCAAGATGTAAAATACGTATTAATAACTTTTTCCCGTTTTCCTATGCTACGCTTGTTTTAATAGTTTGATTCACGGCTCTGACGACACGGTTCATCAAAGCTTAGAAAAAGAGTTCACTTTTCCCCAACTTCATAGGCTACGCTTTTTTAATTGTTTGGTTTACGGCCCCAACATTCGGGGGATTTTTTTGCCTATTTATAAAATTCTGTTGTATTTCTAAACTTAAAACGTTCCTTCCCATCCAGTTTGTTCATTCAGACCAGTGTATCTTTTTTTTTTTTTTTCATAAGTGCTCAATTTTGATTATAAATATTTTTAAACTTTTTAAAATTACTTCGTATTTTTTGTTTATATACACCTGTTTTTGTTATCATACTTCTGCTAAACTGGAAGGAAAATAGACTCCACCCTCTCCTTCTAAAGCTTGTGTCACACTTAACTTATAACTAGAGGCAACAAACCTTAATATATGTTAATATTTAAGCACCTATGGTTATTTTTTTCATCTAATTGATCTAGTTAGAGGATTTAAAACAGTTTATTGGTAAACAAAACTTGAGAAACTTCAGCTTGTATGACACATTATAGTTGCAGGGGATGTTAAGCAAACTGTTCAGGACTAAACTTGTCATTTCACGACTAAACTTCACATGCTGAATATCACATAGATCGTAGCATATAAAACGTTTAATCCCTACGTCAATATTTACCCGTTCTGCTCTTGGTAACCTTTTTATATAGGCTATGGTAGCCAGGTGAGCAATATAGGCACATCTTGGCCTTCTTGTTTAAAATAAAATAAAGGGACATTTGGCCTTCTTGTTCGAAATATTTACATCCTGTCTGTTTGCACAAGTTATTTAAATGTACTGAACTGCATTTGCTTCCTTTAAGTCATGCTTCAAAATCATGCGCGGCGTCTTTGACGCTTTGCATCAAAATTCTTCTTGTCATTAATTGAAAAAGAAAAAAGGTTACACAGGACATGTATAAACTTGTCCATTGCAGTTAACAATGTTCGTAGACGACGTTTCCAGAGCCCCAAATGAGCTTTCGAAATCTGATTACTTAGTACCTATAGGAACTACACTATTAGATCGAGGAGATGTCTTAGAGTTACTAAAGTGGCAATACACAGTTGAAAGCTGATTTTCTGGTTCCTTGGGACACCCCAAATGTTATTCTCTCAATATTTCTCATAATATCCATTCTGGTATTATGAAAAGAATTTTCCTGTATCAAGGAGTGCAAGAATTATAAATTCACACTCTCAGTCACTATTATGAAAATAATTGGTCACGAAAGTGGTCCGAAACAGGGTGAAAGAAGTAGGACCAAAAGAGCAATTTTACCCTTTTCTTTAAAAATCACCCAACAAAAACGCAGGGGGTTAGTGTAAAATTGAAGAGCTGCGTAGACTCTCAAAACAACAAGCAATCTGTAGATGCAGCCAGAAAATCTATGTTTCAGCTCCTTTTCACGCAATCTTGGACTCAAAAGTTGGTATTCAAACTCATTGTCACGTCTAGACACCGACTGTATAGTGATTACTTCTATCCAAGAACAGGTTTAATAGGGTTGCAGGAGGTCGCGGGTTTGATCTCCGGTCAGGTCATGCCAAAGACTTTTAAACTGGTAATAGTTACTTTCCATCCTAAGCACTCAGAATTGTAGGGTCAACATTAGGATTGACTCGCAAGTATCAAGATAAATTGACAAGTAGTACTACTTACCCAAGAAACGACGTGATATGACTGACAAAACGAGTTCAGAAGATGGCACAGAACAGACAGAAGTGAGAAACATTTGATGCTTCTCTATACATCACTTGTATTTACCATTTCCACGAGAAAACCAACATTGTGGACTCTGCGTAAACTATCGACCCGGGTCAGCCTGCGCATTCCGTGCAGACTTACCCGGACATATACTGTTCACCTCATGTGGATTTTCTGTTTCAGGAATTATTACTCTATACCTCTATCCCCCTGATACGGAATGTGTCACTTTGGCGCTCAGGGTTGCTGGGTTAGCATTACGACTGACTGGCTGATGTCAGGATAAATGGACCAGTAGTTCTGGTAACTAACCCATGATACATCGTGAGGTTACTGAACAACTGTTGAAAGTGGTGTTAAACACCATAACACAGACCTGATGACATTCGAGCTTCGTGACATTTATTGCAATAGCACATGAATGCAATTGAATATCCTCTATATGCTAATAAATGCAAATATAATTTCAATCCTACACCAGTCTGTTCAAACTGAGCAGTTTCACCTTGACGAACATTTGTTCTACTTTGTCTTAAATTATATATCACAGTAATTAACCCTTTCCCACATACAACGAATCTACAGCAGACGACTTTAACATTTGTAGACCAAAACGAGGACACTTTAAAACTATTGAAAGTGGTGTTAAACACCATAACACAGAACTGATGACATTCGAGCTTCGTGACATTTATTTGAATAGCACATGTACGCAATTGAATATCCTCTATATGCTAATGAATGTAACATCTAGATTAAAACGCAGCGCATTATATTTTAGTATATTTTTTTTTAATATTGTGGCAAAAGGAGAAATTGTTCATGATGTTTTCAAAAGGCATCTGCTGCAGGGTGTCTCAGAATTAATGAGAGAGAACGCGTTATGACTCCGGTGAGATTATGCGTATGCATACGTAATGTGATTCTTCAATGTACACACATTTAAATGCAACAAGGCACGCCTTTCATAGTAACATCCGTGCAAGAAATCCGCCGAGTTATAAGCATCAGGCAAATGGAACAGGGTGTCACAGGTTCAATCTCCGCTCGCGGCGATCATGGTGGAGTGCCCTTGGTCAAGACACGTTTACTAGCCTAATACTGATTTGTTTACTCAGGGATCACATATACGTGTTCCGTCGCCGTGGTAAAATTGAAATAATCGTGAAAATGGCGTAAACCCATATAAATCAAATCCAATTAAACCTGTTCTTGGATAGAAGTAATCACTATACAGTCGGTGTCTAGACGTGACAATGAGTTTGAATACCAACTTTTGAGTCCAAGATTGCGTGAAAAGGAGCTGAAACATAGATTTTCTCGCTGCATCTACAGATTGCTTGTTATTTTGAGAGTCTACGCAGCTCTTCAATTTTACACTAACCCCCTGCGTTTTTGTTGGGTGATTTTTAAAGAAAAGGGTAAAATTGCTCTTTTGGTCCTACTTCTTTCACCCTGTTTCGGACCACTTTCGTGACCAATTATTTTCATAATAGTGACTGAGAGTGTGAATTTATAATTCTTGCACTCCTTGATACAGGAAAATTCTTTTCATAATACCAGAATGGATATTATGAGAAATATTGAGAGAATAACATTTGGGGTGTCCCAAGGAACCAGAAAATCAGCTTTCAACTTTGTATTGCCACTTTAGTAACTCTAAGACATCTCCTCGATCTAATAGTGTAGTTCATATAGGTACTAAGTAATCAGATTTCGAAAGCTCATTTGGGGCTCTGGAAACGTCGTCTACGAACATTGTTAACTGCAATGGACAAGTTTATACATGTCCTGTGTAACCTTTTTTCTTTTTCAATTAATGACAAGAAGAATTTTGATGCAAAGCGTCAAAGACGCCGCGCATGATTTTGAAGCATGACTTAAAGAAAGCAAATGCAGTTCAGTACATTTAAATAACTTGTGCAAACAGACAGGATGTAAATATTTCGAACAAGAAGGCCAAATGTCCCTTTATTTTATTTTAAACAAGAAGACCAAGATGTGCCTATATTGCTCACCTGGCTACCATAGCCTATATAAAAAGGTTACCAAGAGCAGAACGGGTAAATATTGACGTAGGGATTAAACGTTTTATATGCTACGATCTATGTGATATTCAGCATGTGAAGTTTAGTCGTGAAATGACAAGTTTAGTCCTGAACAGTTTGCTTAACATCCCCTGCAACTATAATGTGTCATACAAGCTGAAGTTTCTCAAGTTTTGTTTACCAATAAACTGTTTTAAATCCTCAAACTAGATCAATTAGATGAAAAAAATAACCATAGGTGCTTAAATATTAACATATATTAAGGTTTGTTGCCTCTAGTTATAAGTTAAGTGTGACACAAGCTTTAGAAGGAGAGGGTGGAGTCTATTTTCCTTCCAGTTTAGCAGAAGTATGATAACAAAAACAGGTGTATATAAACAAAAAATACGAAGTAATTTTAAAAAGTTTAAAAATATTTATAATCAAAATTGAGCACTTATGAAATAATAAAAAAAAGATACACTGGTCTGAATGAACAAACTGGATGGGAAGGAACGTTTTAAGTTTAGAAATACAACAGAATTTTATAAATAGGCAAAAAAATCCCCCGAATGTTGGGGCCGTAAACCAAACAATTAAAAAAGCGTAGCCTATGAAGTTGGGGAAAAGTGAACTCTTTTTCTAAGCTTTGATGAACCGTGTCGTCAGAGCCGTGAATCAAACTATTAAAACAAGCGTAGCATAGGAAAACGGGAAAAAGTTATTAATACGTATTTTACATCTTGATGTTTCTTAAATCAGATAATACAATTTATTGATTCATTAAGGTTGTTTTTTTTTTCAAATGAATTAGAGTTTTACTTTACAATATTAATATTGGTTACTCCCTTTTCGATTACGTCACCCCATGGTACACAATTAAAACCTATTCAATACTGACGCCGCGCTTCCACGTCAATAACCATTTAAAGAGTCATTTAGTGCTTTTCGAAACCTCCTTTTTATATGCAATTTCGCCGTTTCTTTTGTTTTTACAAATGATACTTCGTTTTAACAAAAACACTTTTTTAAATATACAAATTTTCCGTTTTATCTTATTTGTACATGAATTTGTATTTAGTTCTTAAAAACTGCAGTACAAAAGAGGGCCTATGTCACTTGAGGTCCTAAGATCATTTTGTAATTAAACTGTTTCTGTGCAATAGTAGTTATAGTTTTGGTTTGAAAACACGGGTGAAAATGATATTATAACGGATGAGTTTGCCCATTATGCTCAACAGCCTTCGACAAATACAGATTTATACGTCAGTCAAACGTAACAACCCGTCATCTGTACGCAACATCGAGGGACCTTCAAGTGACACTAATAGTTTTTGTCAGAAGATACATATATGCGGACATTGAAGGTGCCTTTGGTGAGACAGACACATATATGACATGATTGTTCGCAATGGTATCAAGGTATCATTTCAACTGACGAGGCTTGGGGTTACTTGTATTGCATTTCGTCCCGGAAAGCTTGGGTGAACTGCGGCTTTTCTATCAGATTCAGATATAAGAAAGGCTTCGTGAAATTTCGAATCTTCAACAAAGAGAGAGAAAAAAAGAAGAAAAAAACTCTTACTCCAGTCACAGTCGTCAATATTCGACATGCAATACTAATTACCCATTTAAAATAAAAAATAGTGCAAATACAGACGCTTCCTGACGCCTCTGGAGAAGAAGACGACCACTGAAAACATTGTGGCAAACGGATAAATTGCTCTTAATGAACAATTTCTCATTTTGCCATAATGCTTTCAACCTTATTCAATAATTGTTGTTATAAATTGAGAAAGTTTCCATAATTTTAACTTAATATTTTCAAAGTCGTCTGCTTCAGATTTGTTGTATGTGTGAAAGGGTTATGAGGTAACAAAAGACTACTGATAAAGCAAACGCTTTCTTTCAACTGTAGTGACATAGCCACAGTGGGATTACTTTTCCGTATTTCATCCGAGTGAAACACACAGGTGTGTATGGAACCAGCACTTTGAAGATGAAACTAGCTTATCCTTTTGTCCTTAATAGCTGGTTTTATCTTCAATTTGCGGATGAAATTATAAAATGAAATATATTGTTGTATGTTTTTTCGTGGTTGATTATCATATTGATACACTAAAAATTTCAAACAGTGAATTTTATTTATTTTTTATTTTCACCGTTTATTCTGCCTTTATCCAGTCTCTTTATGTCAACAATAAATAAGAGCATGCACTTAACTTGACAATTCACGGTTTATATGTTAGATCGAGAATAGTGATATTCGTGAAAACTAAAGGAGTTCATTTCCATCACTCGGAGAAAAGGGGTCTTGATCTTACACCGGAACAGAAACACTTATCCCCTATGTTGATTTTTTGCTTAAGAAAAAGAGAGCTTCATGGTTCTGAATCAGGAACTTGGCATCTATATTAAAGTGCTTTCCAAGAGCCTTCAACATTTCTTCTTGTCCCCAGCCCACGCCATAACCGACATGCGGTTCGCCAGACATACTAAACGGCAAACAGAAAAATTGACTAAATGTGTACTGCAAGGCGGCTGAAAGATTCCCTATGTTATCAGAATGGTTTGAATGAAGCCGAATTTCTAACAGCAACAGATGACCACCTGGTTTTAACATCTTATTAACGTATTCGATCATTTTTAATGGGTCTGGAAGATTGTGTAGGACTTGAAACATCAGGACCACATCTAATGATCCATCACCAATGTCATCAAATAAAGTTTCAGAATTTCTGTGTTTAAATTTAATATTAGGCAAGTCGATACCATATTTGTCAAGCATTCTATTGGCTTGTTTCACAGCGTCCTCTGACACATCCAGTCCAGTAAAGAAAGCGCTCGGATATTGCTTTGCGAACGCCAGAGTTAATGTTCCACTGCCACAACCGACATCTAAGACGTTGCATCCTCCTCCCTCTGTAAGAGAAATGGGGGATCCCTGATGATTTATTTAGATGTGATTAGCTTATTAGATGTTAACCTTTTTTCTTAGTTCACCTTAGCTTGTCTGTATTTCGGTCGGTATTTATCTATGTTAACCGTTAATATTTTCCTACACACGACTTTTCTTCATAAACATATGAACCAAATTCAAAATAATTTCACAGGAATGTTCATTAAGTGGTCCTTTTTCTAGTTGTTCAAAGAATTAAATTACATGTAGAACGTTGGTTGCCGCGGGATCAGAAAGGTGGAAAAGTGCCAACACTTTTAAAATATTCTTGTCGAAAAAAACTGGCCCAATTTAAACATGAATTTGCACAAATGTTCCATGGTTGACCCAATATTAAGATTCAAATGATTCCGATCAGCTAAACAATATGGCCGCCATGGTGCGAAGCTTGTTTTCCTTATTTGTGTTTAGTACATTAGCAAAAACGATAATTGTGCAAGGTACTTGACTGCTTTGAAAATAATATGGCATAAATGTTCATTTGGCGTTTCTCTACCAAAATTGTTCAAATTATTCCGATCCGATGAAAAACATGGCCACCAGGGGGCAGGACTTGTTTATATTGCCTCGATGTTGTTGTCGAGGCGGAAGGTCGCGGGTTCGATCCTCAGCCAAAACTTTAAAATTGTAGTAATTGCTAGCCTCTTTGGTGCTAAGGATAAGCATTACGACTGTATGGCTGGTGTCAGGATAACTGGATCAGAAGAACTGGCAACTAACACAAGAAACGCCGTGGAATAACTGAACAATGTTTTAAAGTGGCGTTTACACCAAACAATCAATTGTCTTCCTTATATGTCTATATAGTGAAAACTTAAGAAATATTCTTGTACCCAATTACTGGCCCGATTTGAAAATAAGTTGGAGATATATGGAAAATAGATTTGACATCTTTTTAATACAAATCAAACTAAAACCGTTGCAACTTAACTTGTTTATGCACGATTTTATATTGAAAAACTTTGAAAAGTCAAACCAACGAATGTCAATTGCGCATTATCCTCACACTATCAAACATAATTCGTTCTATACGACCAAAATAATTAGCATTACTTTGTCATTGTTAGCACATCTATGATTATGTGCAAAACTTGGCTTCAAACAGGGATACTCCATGTTAGCATCGATAGTGTCCTGCCGGACTTAAACGTACTCTCACAATTTTTTTAATGAAGAAAAAGCTTTCTACGAATATACGGTTCGGTTCGTATGATATTTTGTCAACGTGCCCTGCCCTTGTGTGAAAACTTGTATTTAGCCTTACAAAGAATTTGCATCTTATTTAGACCAATTCGTTAAACATATATATGAAACACTTCTTTAAGACTATAAAAGAGAAAAGAACAAAACTATGCACATACGAACAGGATATTGAGCCACAATGGAAGAATTGACAACGAAAAGAAGTAAACTTCTATAAATTACAGTGATTTATAAATGGTTAAACGTTTTGTGCCAGCATACCTAAGCGTTCGTGGAAATCAGTCACAGTCTGTATATGTGGAAATAGTTCACGGTGTACAGTCATTATCAACTCTTGATTTCTAGTTTCTTCGAAGAAAGTCTGGTATTCGATATCGAAAGCGTGCGGGTCCCCTGGAAATAAAACAAATGTATTTTATAAAAGAAGCGTTTGACATGCATATTACACAATGCTAAATTCATTTAAATTACACGTACAGCATTTATAATCACAGCTTAAAACCAGGATGAACCTGGTTGGCGGTATGTAATACATTTCAAGAATGACCCCAGTTATATGTAGCATAATTAAATTATAAAAACTCCACCACTTGCAGACGCAATTGGACGCATCTACGACAGACATCATTTCAAAACATTGATGAGAACGTGTTCATAATGAACATCTTCTCCTTTTACCTATGTTTTCAGGTATATGCAATACTTTGTCTTTCATTTATTGAGAACCTACATATTTATGCAAAGATGTCTTTAAAGTTGTCTGCTGCAGATTTGTTGTATGTGGGTAAGGGTTAAAACATGTGTTGTCATTACCGACTCTCTTATGGTTAACGAACATGTTTCTTCCATTTATATGAAATGTGTGTATAATAATAATTCAGAGCTATAAATAAGTGGCGGTTAGCATGTTCTAAACTCCTTATTATACACTCTAATCCTATGGTACGTGTACTCAAAAGAATCGTCTCAGTGAGACGATTCGTGTGAGTACCCACAACATAGGGTTTGCTTTAATGATAAGAGAGAAATTGTGGGAAAAAGAGCTGAATACCCCTCATTATCTGGACCTGTATATGGAATACCTGTATAATAAGGCAAGATTACACTATCTAATGGAATATGAGCACATCGTGGTACCAATTGGTGAAACATGGAATGATACGGAAAGGAAAGTGACACATTATATAAACAATGACCTCGTAATTAATAGCGATCGGATAAGCATAGAAAGGGCTCATAGATTAGCAAAGACCGGTCATTGTGAAACTGTCATTTTACAAAGACTAGGACAGTATCCTTTAAACATATAGACAAATCACAAAAACGCACCGTTATTCCGGTAGAAACACTCTCAATGCAAGACAAGAGCAAGGACATATCAGAGTTGGAGAGGACTTGTCGGAGCGTGTCAGAAAACAGTGCGGTTTATTATACCAGGCTTACAGGAGGCTATTGATTCTGGTAAAAAAAGCGTATTTTATATACGACAAATTGTGTTTTGATGGAAAGTTATATATATATGATGATACTCTGAAGAAGCCAAATTCCTGTTTCAACATGAAACTAGGGGTCAGACCGACCCCAACTGCTAATTGTAAAACTAATATTGTGACCTTCAATATAGTTAACTGGAATATTGGGGTACTTTCAAAATACCAAAATGATATAAATTGTCATCAATATTGTTTCGATTTTGACATTATAAGCTTTTGTGAAACGTGATACTGATATTTTTACTAACTTTTTACCTGGTTACACAAATTAATCGAAGATTGTGTACGGTTTTTTTAATCTTAAAATTTGAAACCTATTTTGTATTTATAACAACACACTTATCTATTTGTTTATACAACGTTAAACTACCATCCTGCAAACTTGAAGGGAAATTTCAACAAAGAGTAGAAAACATTGAAAAAAAATGAACACCACATTTCCACAGGTTATCTGCTGCAATTTTCTCAAAAGTCGTATATATCTCTTTCATTGAAATGTTATCTTATGTTGTCATGACTGTACGAGTTAAATATATCTTTGTTTATTAAATCAGCCGTTGGGAAATTTACTTGCAGAAATACATAACTATGCATTAATATGATGGTTGTGATCATTATTGAGATCATAGCTATCAACAAGTGCTATTTTAAATCAGACCGTTTCACTCTCACAATAATATTTCTAGTAATATACTTATTCGGGACAGTAATGGTTTTTGATCGAATGTATTCCAAATTATCCGTGCTTTTAAAGGTGATAATCAGTGATCAGTCGTAGTTATTCGTTCTGATACGGAAACAGTTTCGAAGATTATCCCTGAGGATCGGATGCATTAACTAGTTCCTCGTTATATGCGATAGCATGATATCAGATGAGGTAATCAATCTAATGAATAAATCACTAATGAAGTAAGAGTGTTTATTTTGAAACAAGTAATTCATATTTTTAAACTGAATAGTGAAGTGTCCAATTAAAAAAAAAAAGTCGTTTTTATTCATGACTACGAAATTGCTCAATTGCTCCAGTTAATTATCACTAGGTATTTATTGAGTTCTGCGTAATATTCCTAGACCCGAGGTTGATGGCCTCTGTGAGTCAACACCTACCTAAAGGTCCTTCTGTCTTAAAACAAGATTTGATGACGTCGAGTCGTTTAACGCATGCCCCGACACCTCGTCCTAGTGACACTGTTGTCATGATGATTTTGAAATGCTCCTCAGATAAACTGTAGCGACAAACTGATATATCGTCATCTGTAACAAGTGTGGTAATAACCGCTGCTGCTGACATACAACCTAGCCATTCTCTGACATACCTACAACAGATTTTTTAGTTATTGGCAATTTTTTATGACAGGAATATTCCCTCAAATAGGAAAAGATCGCACTATTTAATTGCCATCATTAATCACATAGGAAATTCACAAAACATGGGCTTTATAATGTAATGTGCATTGTTTATTTTGTTTTGTGCATTTCTTATTATTCTATATAGCTTTCTATTATGCTAAGTGCACTCATTTTTATGTTTTGTGAGAGTTTTATTGTATTATGTGCATTCTCTGTTATGTTGTGTACGTTCTATATTCTATTAATCACATAGGAAATTCACAAAATATGGGCTTATTTGTGTAGTATTACTGTTTCATTAGTATGCGTTATGTTGTATATTACAAAAGTTAACAATACATGCAGTTCTTGGAAGGAAATTAAGTATCTCAAAAGGAACTACCAATGTTTATCTTCTGATGTCAGGAGAGTATTATAATCAAAAGTCGTCTGCTGCACAGGCGTCAGAAAGCGTCTATATGTGGGAAAGTATGGAACGCCTCAACTGTCTTATAATGACGATTAGTATTATAGTGTGTGTACCCTTGAGTATGTTGTGTACATACTTTATTATTTTGTGTACATACTTTATTATGTCATGTACATACTTTATTATGGCATGTACATACTTTATTATGGCATGTACATACTTTATAATGGAATGTGCATTGTTTATTTTGTATTGTGCATTTCACATTATTCTATATAGCTTGTCTATTATGCTAAATGCACTCATTTTTAGCTCCACTGGCTGAAAGCCAGTCGAGCTTATGTCATGGCGAATTGTCCGTCGTGCGTCCGTGCGTGCGTGCGTGCGTGCGTGCGTGCGTGCGTAAACTTTTTCCTTTAAACGACTTCTTCTCACTAACCACTTGGCCAATTTGGTTGAAACTTCATAGGAAGCATCCTCTCAATGTCCTCTCTTAAATTCCTTCCACTTTTTTTATCCATCCATAATTCTGGTTTCCATGGCAACCAAAAGAAAAAAATAGTGAAAACTTAAAAAATCTTCTTCTCTGAAAGTGTCAGGCCGATTTTCAAATAATTTTGTAGAAATGTTCCTTGGGTGACCCTTTATTAGATTCATTCAAGAAATGTTGATTAGTCGAAAAACATGGTCGCCAGAGGGCGGGGCTATTTTGCCTTATATGACCATAGTGAAAACTTAAAAAATCTTCTTCTCCGAAAGTGTTCAGCCGATTTTCAAATAATTTTGTAGAAATGTTCATTGGGTGACCCTCTATCAGATTCCTTCAAGCCATGTTGATTGGTCGAAAAATATGGCCGCCAGAGGGCGGGGCTATTTTGCTCTATATGACCATAGTGAAAATTTAAAAAATCTTCTTCTCCGAAAGTGTTGAGCAGATTTTCAAATAATTTTGTAGAAATGTTCTTTGGGTGACCCTCTATCAGATTCCTTCAAGCCATGTTGATTGGTTCAAAAATATGGCCGCCATGGGGTGGGGCTATTATGCCTTATATGGCTATTGTGAAAACTTAAAAAATCTTCTCCTCCGAAAGTGTCAGGTCGATTTTCAAATAATTTTGCAGAAACATTCCTTGGGTGACACTCTACAAGATTCCTTTAAGCCATGGTGGTTGGTAAAAAATATGGCCACTAGGGGGCAGGGCTGTTTGGAGATTTGATTTTTGCCTTATGGCCGTGGAGCGATACTGGCCCTCTTGGGCCTCTTGTTATGTTTTGTGAGAGTTTTAATGTATTATGAGCATTCTCTGTTATGTTGTGTACGTTCTATATTCTGTTACGTAGATTCCTTATTCATTTATGAAGGCACATACAATTTATTACATTGTGTAGGTTCTGTTTTTTGTTTTGTGACTGTTGTTTTGTGATATGTACACTTTTTGTTATGCTGTGTACACTTTTTATTGTATTTTGTTCTTTGGTGTATGGTGTACAAACTGTATTTCGTTATGCAAGAACCCGGCCGGGTAGCTCAGTTGGTAGCGTATCTGACTTGTGATCTGTAGGTCACGGGTTCGATACCCGGTTGAGGCGAACATTCTTTCGGGCGATTTTTCCCATTGCCTCTCACCTCTTATTTATGTGAGAAAGTAGTCAGTGGCTTCGAAAGAATGTTGTGCAAGTACTGGTGTGGGAAAGCCAGGAAAACATGGGTAGGTGCACTGACCGCCGTGATATGACCAAAGCTGTTGAAAGCGGCGTTAAACTCCAAACAAACAAACAAACAAATTCGTTAAACAAGAAGTTTATTATGATGATGCGGACAATATAAACGGGTATAATTCCAAGATGCACCGTCAAAAAACGGCATGTGTAACTTCTGGCGATCCATGAGTAATTTCTCCTTTTTCAAAAATGTTTTCATCTTTATTCAATTATTGTTCTTTCATAGAGAGTTTCCATATTTCTGCTGCAGAGTTGCTGTATGTGGGAAAAGGCTTAACAGGTTTACTAATTTAACATTAAAACTAATATTATTTAAATGGGAAACATCATAAAATGTTTGTGTCTAGAAGAATGTGACATTGAATTTAAGGATGTACTGAACTGAGAAGTGGATATTTAAAAAAAAGAAAAATTGTAACATTGTTATTAAATTTCCTGAATATGTTTAGTCATTATGCCCTTTTAAAATGCTTCAAATTTTAAAACAAAGTGGATTAAATTTGTTTGAGATGAAGAGCCGAATTTTTTCGTGAGCCTTCCAAGCGCTGTCCAGATGCCATGTTTGATTATATAATATATAGCTGGGTAAAAAGAACATACTAAAATCCATGTATATCAATTTTAATCTAGAAACTGTAAAGTATCATATGCTTTTAAAAATAAGAAGAAAATATTGCAATACTGTGATGACAATTGAAGATATGTTTGAAAAATAAATAAATATATAGTCACATTTTAAAGTTTTTTAGACATTCAGACAATTTGTTTTTGTTTTATTTGGGTTTTACGCCGCTTTCAACATTATTTCAGTTATATCACGGCGACAGTTCACTTATTAATGATCCCTGGGTAAACAAACCAGTACTATGCTAGAACATGTGCCTTACCCAAGGGCACTCCACCATGACTGTAGTGCCGCGACTGGGGATCGATCCCGGGACACCCGGTTTCAAATCCCCGACGCTAACCACTCGACCACAGCGGATGTGACATCCAGACAAGAAAAACTGAAAATTTTGCTAAGTGACATATACTTTTCTTTTCAAATGTTGATAAATGATAGCTATTGCAATACTCTGAAGTAGTTTCAGAAATAGTTAAATAGTATAAATATGTTTTTTCCTTATTTCAAAGTTTTGAACATGTCTATTCTTACACCTGACAGATATTGGTTCTCATTAGGGCAAAAAAGCGTCTATTTTTGAGGTTCATTTACAACATATCACGTGGACGTCCAAAGATATGGATAAAATAATTTCAGAATGAGATTTAAACCACAAGAAGATAAACAATAAGCATATCATCTTTCGAATATTGGTAATTTGCATGAAAACCATACCATTCTTTTGCGATTAGTACTGAAAAGTGGATGTTTCATAAAATTTACATGTTTTTTTTTAAAGATAATAAAAAACACGTTGCTTAGCTTTAAGAAAAGGTTAACCGCTACAAAAACCGGCTTCCACAGCAAGGCTGTAGAAGTGCTATTTATACCTAAACCCCGTTCCCGTTACACTAGTAACTACTGAAAAAATTGAACAGTTAAAAAGTGAACTTAATTAACAATGTCTCCTATGCCAAAATGTTTAAATTTTAATTCCCTGGGTCTGGTTTGTGTCACGCGGAAATAGTTTGAATAGTTTCGCCCGTTTGTCTGGATCGCCAGACGCTGTGCATGCCGGTTTTTTACCGGTGCATCTGTGAATTCTACCCGTTTGTGTTGCCCGCGTCATCATAATAAACTTGCTACATAACGAAATACAGTTTGTAAACCGTATAACAAAAAAAGCACATGCCACATTAAGAAATCACGTAAGACAATAAAGTATGCACAGAATGTGCATAACATAATAAACAACCTTCACAAGGTATCAATGAATGTAAAAAACACAAGAAAGAGTGCATAGTGTACATAACATAAACAAAAGTGTGCACAGCATTACAAAGAGTGTGCATATAAGAAAGTCACAAAACAAAAAACAGAACCTACACAATGAAATAAATTGTATGTGCCTTCAAAAATGAATACGGAATCTACGTAACAGAATATGGAACGTAGACAACATAACAGAGACTGAACATAAGACAACAAAACTATCACAGAACATAACAATGAGTGCACTTAGCATAATAGACGAGCTATATAAAATAATAAGAAATGCATAAAACTAAATAAATAATGCACACACCATATTAAAATATGTACTCATCATAATAAAGGATATACACAACATAATAAAGTATGTACATGGCATGATAAGGCATGTACACAACATAATAAAGGGTGCACACAATATAATAATAAGCGTCATTATAAGACAGTTGAGGCTTTTCATAGGGAAAGGGTTACACAGCTTACCATACGGCTTGGTTTCGGAACCAATCACGTTTGCCGCCAGCTTGCTTAATAAACTCACATACTTAACCTCGGTAGTTTATTGGTAGAACGGCGGTGTATTATATTCCCCCATTGATGCTCAGGGCTGTGAGGAACACTTTACGACTACCTCGCCGTTGTAATAATACATGGAACAGTAGTACTGGTAACTTATCCCGGATACTTGAAAATTGTAAAAGCGACGTAAAACACCGTCACTTTTGTCTTTCATCTTCATAATCTGACCTTTGTTTCAATTATATTAAACGATTTCAAAGATTTAATAAGACACGCATATCACTTTTCGACCCATTTTGATGCAAATGCAGTGGACGACTTTTTAAGAAAATGTGTTGTAACACTCATAATGAGCTATTTCTCCCAATGCCACAATAATGTTTTCATCAATATTTAATATTTAAACTTAAGAGATAAACTTATGTTTTCAAAATTGTCTGGATGTGGGAAAATAATAATTTAACAATTACCTTTCTTTTAAATTAGCAAGATCAGCAATCTCTGCAGAATTTAACGGCTTCCCCGCGTTTTTAAGAACCTCAAAAATTCCTAGGTCATAACCAAGAACCAAAGACATCAGAGTGTATCCGTAGTTATTAAAATCACTCATATATTCCATGAATGTCTTTTTACCTTGTAAACCTATTTGGGCAGTCATAGTTGGATCTGATTCCACTCATATAGTTATGATCTTTGAAATGAATATAAACCGGTTCAGTTAAACGGTAAACATACGATGACAAAACATCGCAGGTAATTTTCAGACACACACCAGGGATTGTGGGCGGTCCCATCCTGTGGGTGTACTCCTTCAACAGCAATCATCATGTAAGGGGGCGGTGCTAGTAATCTTATATGGAATACCATTATTTGAAATAACGGATACCCTCCATCTACTAGGTGTAGCTGTAGCACTCTGGTCAGCTACATCAAATTGTAAACAGGTAAATAAACGAAATCGTTATGTTGTCACTGCAGCAGACGACTTTTGAAAACATTTTGGCAAAGAGAGACATTGAGGAGCAATTTCTAATTTTGCGACAACTGTATTCTATAATTAAAGTTTCTGTTATAGTGAGTTTTCATATGTTCTACTAATTGTTTTCAAAGTACTCAGCTGCAGATTACGTATATGAGGGAAAATGTTAAACTAATTCCATTCATGGCATAACTCTTGTTGCTATGGCAACAAAAAGGAACTGTCTTTGAATTCTACCAGTCAGAAACCACTGTTCTGATTTTGAAATAATCTCACAGAAATGTTCCTTGTTTCTCCATCTGGTAAGTTTTATAAATCCAATATAATTCATCAACAACATAGCTGGTATGGGATGCTGCTTGTCCTTAGTGAAAACTGCTAAGT
This sequence comes from Serripes groenlandicus, assembly GCA_031761405.1. NCBI lineage: Eukaryota > Metazoa > Mollusca > Bivalvia > Cardiida > Cardiidae > Serripes > Serripes groenlandicus. Next base: position 19,019,422 of record JASEVX010000005.1, on the reverse strand, counting down.
ACATTGGAGGATATAAAGAGTATTATTATAACTTACTAACTTTTAACATGTTTCCTTGGTTTCTAACCCACACATTTTGTTCTGCTGACGACCTTCTAGAGTTTAGGCCAGTAAATTCATATATGATCCAGTCGTTTATCAAAAGTGATGTGGGTGATTATATACATAATCCTTTTGTACACACTGTTAAGGTACTTATGGCCAGGCCAACATTTTATTGTACAATTTTTCTGCAAGTAATGGAAAACTTTCTCACATAAGTCGGCAGTGAGAAACAAAAGGCACAGGACACAATGTGTATTGTGAAATTCTAACAGAGAAACGTTTCCGGACCAGGGACGCACTCCCACAAAGTTACATTTCCTGAACTGATCGATACAAGTAATATATTGCGATATCTATGCTGGTAATGGTAAGCGGTGAGCCGTTTCAAGAGAAAAATCACTAGGCCTGGTTGTGTGTCAGTCCATACTGCTTCGAACCCAGGAAATAGTGTAAGGTTATTTATGTGACATCTGTCAAAAGTATTAATCCAGACCAGCCTGCACTGGACAAACAGTTTCAATCTCGGGTGTATTTCCTGTCTCATGATTAACTTGTATTCACAGAGGCTGAACAGTAATGCAGGATTGGTCTACGAGGACTCGGTGGCCGATATAAATCAATACTTTACATACAGTCAACATTGTTGGTTTTCATCAGGACTTGTCTCATGTACATAATGAACAAACTTATGAAAATACAATTTATTGATATTTGAGGAATTAAAACTGTATAAACACGACATCTGCATCGATAACACGGTACTGACATTATAAACATTTAAGGTGGAATCATACCTTTGAAATAACGTCGTTTTCGACGTCAAAACGTGACAATAACAGTGTGGTTAAAGAAATCGATATTTCTTTCTCATTTGTAGTTGTATTCAAACAACAATAACACAAAATTATAGAGGATAATAACGATCACCCTTTCTACTAAAAGTTGCCAGAATTTGAAGAAACCCTTTGAAGCTAAATTTTAGAAAATCAGAATGCCGTTTTACCGAAGTCGCGCGTCGGATCGCACATTGCGATATTTAAACTGAAACGCAGTTAGCGGAATTAAAATTGACAACCTTTTTTTCACGATAATCATCACAGTTATGATATCATGAAATATACTCCCTACTTAAAATGGATATTTTAATCTATTTCCCAAATAGTTAATTTATTGCCAAAAAACAGTATATAAATAGACATAATACAGGGTAATCATATTAGGAAATCTGTTTTTCATATGTATACTGACACCTCTATTTTGCTGCGTAAATGTTGTTTACGTGAAATGAAATTATCTTTACATGAATGAGTATCAAACCGCCAAAACACATTTAAAGTGCAAATAAAAGTCACGTATACACAATTCTCTGGATTGGTTGAAAATATCATTCTTGCTATCTCGTAAAAATGCAACATTTAGCGTAATATGTTTATTTCTCTGATGCACAGTTTTCTGACAATTTATCATGTATAACTTTTAGTTTGTTTGCGGGAGGTATTTACATTATTATTGTCATTCATGTTTTAAAAAGTTTCAAATGAAAATGTATATCGACTCCGATCTCTCTGCATAGTTTGGTAACAAACCGATGTGTCCGCTGTGGAGCTATTATTACATCGTTGTATGCACTGAGACTTGTTTCCTCATTGCCTTTTCACATACACATACCTGGGAATGGTGGACAATTAATTACCTACGGTTTGTTTGTCGGTGTTGGCAGCCTGCCAATTGCTGTTAACACCCAACAACGCATTTAAGGGTGAGACTGCGCGAGAAAAATAGTTCATGATGGATTCAACAAAACTGCATTTAACAGGTTAAGATCTCCTCCAAAAATAAATATCATTATAATGTTGTTGGAACATCAGTGAAATATTTAAGGCGTGAGTACTCCTATATAAGTTTAACAAATGTTTTAGAAATTAATGCGCCGAGAGATCAAATATGAAAGCTTATTAACATTCGCGAAGTGGAAGGCAAAGTACAAAGAAGTCGCGTGACACATGCAGTGGCGAATATATCGGGGGGGGGGGGGGGGGGCGTTGGGCCCGTGCGACGAAAACTTAATGGTTAACAAATAAGTCGCGTGACAAATGCAGTGGCGAATTTAACCCAGACGCCGCTCAGAGCCCAGCTGGAAATCGGGCAGACATTGACCGGGGACAGGCCGGCGTCTGGCCGACCACTCACTGTGGCTCGTAGGTTATGAAAGCCGGCTCATCGCATCATTAAAAGTTACAGGGTTCTAGTTTTTGTCAGAATATAACCTTTTGGGAGCATATAGAATATATGCACATGCTCATCTTACATTTAAGTGTACGCTGAGGAAGAAAAGATCATATCGCTAAACGCGGGAAATTTTCCATAGAAGATGTATCTTTGTCTTTCTATGTCAATTCAGACAGGGCAGATTCTTAAGAGACCATGCGTATGCACATACTGATCCGAGTCTACACTTTCAACGGACGCAATAAAACACACGCGCTGTTCAAAGATCGACAATGGTTTTATCATCTAGATCTTTCTTCCTGAGATTTCATTAATAGACCTTACTTCGGACTCAATTTCGCATGACTATTTTGAACACTAGCTCACCTATACACCATCTGACCAATATGAATAACATTTAATGGAGGGTAACGGTTTACTCTAAAGATATTTTAATTAACATCCATGTCAAATACAGCTTTTGAATAAATGAGAACTTCCGGTATGTCACGTGCCTTTATCTCCACCACCCTGTACTTCCGCTTGCATTTGACGCTTCTTTGCTTTTGCCGTTGTTTTTTGACGCCTCTGTGTGTTAGGCCCGGAAGGAGGTACACCGGAAACTGGCTTTGTCGGATCCATGTTTGACGGCTCATGTGAATCGTTTTCCTTGTTTTCTTTATCTTCTTCGTCTACCTCATTGAGCCGCTGTTCGGCTGATTCAACTCGTCCGATATCAGACAAATTACATTTTAGTTTTTACTGAAATAGGATGGCAGCTCGCCACTGGCAGGTTTTCGTCGATTGAATCAGCAGTCTGTTTCTTTTGCTTGGGTACCAGACCATCCATGGACTCTGAAAGTGCTGCGAACTGGTTTTTCAATCCATGTACTTTATCGTTTTCATCATCTTTATCCTCTTCATCGACTTCCTGGATCTCGTCAAAGGTCACGGGCTGGGTTTTATACCGTAGCCCCTGCAAGCTGCACGGGACTTCTTGTTTTTACGTTGAATTGGGTGATTCCCGTATTCTGGGTTCAGATGAAGTCTGGACAGACGCTCGGGAAAGTGGGTCTCAAAATGGAATAACGGGTCATGAACCCGTGCCGGTGAGGACATCGTGTCGGTTAAACCAGATGTTTTCGCTTCTTCTGAGATTGTCTTCGAAATGAAATCTGGAAAAGAAAAAAAGGCCAAAAAATATTAATTGTATTTGTAGGAAATGGTAGTAGTTGCTTTCTATCCTAGGCACCCAGGATCGTAGGGGCAATATTACGATTGAATTTTTGAGAAAAAAAGTAAACAAATGGGGGAACAGTTCAGAAGATGGCACAGAACAGACAGAAGTGAGAAACATTTGATGCTTCTCTACACTTCACTTGTATTTACCATTTCCCACATGCAGACGCTTTTTGACGTCCCTGCAGAAGTAAACTTGTTTAAAACATTGTGGCAAAAGGAGAAGTACCTGTAATCATACATTGGCTAAAGGGAAACGCGAAGGAGCGACACCGTATTAGGACGAATTTAGATGGATTCGCTGTCTCCAAATGATTACGAACATGTTAGATACATACAAGACGAATTTTGATGCTAAGCATCAAAGACGCCGCGCATGATTTTAAAGCATGACTTAAAGGGAAGCAGATGCAGTTCAATACATTTAAATAACCTGTGCAAACGGACAGGATGTAAATATTTTGAACAAGAAGGCCAAATGTACCTTTATCTTAAACAAGGAGGCCAAGATGTTCTTTTATTGCTCACCTGGATACCATAGTATATAATAAAATGTTATCAAGAGCAAAAAGGGTCCATTTTGACGTAGGGATTATACACTTCATATGCTACGGTATATGTGATATTCAGCATGTAAAGTTTAGTCGTGAAATGACAAGTTAAGTCTTCAAACCACTTGGTTTACCGTTTGCTTAACATTGACTGCAACAATGAAGTGTCATACAAGCTGAAGTTTCTTAATTTTAAATCTGCTCTAACTAGATAAATTAGATAAACAAAAAACATAGATACTGAAATATTAACAGATATTAACTTAAGTGTTAATGCCTCTAGTTATAAGTTAAGTGTGACACAAGTTTTGGAAGGAAAGAGGGAAGTCTATTCTCCTTCCAGTTGAGCAGAAGTATGATAACAAAAAACGAGAGTATATAAACAAAAAATACAAATAATTCTAACAAGTTTAAAGATATTTAATATCAAAATTAAGTATTTATGAAATTAAAAGAAAAAGTTCTCATGTATAGTCAACGTATAGCAAAAATACAATGATCTGAATGAACAACTGTATGGGGAAGAACGTTTTAAGTTTAGTAATACAACAGAAATAAATAGGAAAAACATCACCCATATCTTTTTTCTGAGCTTTGATTAATCAAGTCGTCAGAGCAATAAACCAAACAATTAAAAAGGCGTAGTCTAGTGAACTCGGTAAACCAACTCATAAAAAAAGCTTAGCCTATTTAGTTGGGGAACAGTTATAAACAACAATTTAAATGTGTCTAAAGTTTTGTAACAACGGTAAAAGATGTATATAGTTTGTATCTTGTTGTTTCTTAAATAAGTTAATACAATTTATTCAATAATAAAGGCTGTTTTTTCGAACATATTACAGAGTTTTTCTTTACAATAATATTTGTTGGTTGCTCCCTTTTCGATTACGTCACCCCATGGTACAAAATTAAAACCTATCCCATACTGACGCCGCGCTTCCACGCGGCGTCAATAAGGTACACACATTTATAATTTTATCGCAAGTACGAGAATAACTGTAAAATCTCTTGGGCATTTACATTTGAGCCGTGTCACGAGAAAACCAACAGTGTTGACTCTCCGAAAAGTATCGACCCGGACTAGACTAAGCATTCCATGCAGGCTTCCCCGGACAGATACTTTTCACCTCATGCGGATTTTCTGTTTCAGGAATCATTACTCTATACCTCGATACTTTTACAGAAATAAGATATCTTCAATTCAGAGAAGGACCGCAAGAATAATACTTGCAAAATATCGCGGGTCTACCAAAACGGATCTTTTCCATGACTTGCATTGGCTGTCTTTTTATGATAGGTGTCGCTATCACACCGCATTGCTGCTTTACAAGACCGTTCCAATTTGGCACCAATATGCATGAATGACATTTTAATATTTTCGGAAAATAAATACCACACTCTACGCCCACAATCCAATTACCATTTAGCATTGACCTACAAACCTAGAACACATTACATGTTAAATTCATTTAGATATTTTGGTTTCTTAAGTCTGGAATAGCATTCCATTACATATAAAGTACTCAACGTTTATTGTATAATTCAAACGAAATTATAAGAAATACCTTCTGGAAAAGGTTCCATACTAACACTATCTTGATTACTTGCCGTTATTATGTTAAGAATTGTGTTTAAAGTAGTTGGAGTGTCTGTCTTCCCATGATTGAAAATTAATTATATTTGCATTTTATGCCATCATTTTTCATTGAAATGTGCATGTTGTTAAATGTACTGTTTGTGTGTGTTATATTATTGAAGGCCATATGAAAATAAGATATGTATAGCCATTGTTAAATTGTCTGTATGTGTCTTAGATGTTACTTTAAAATAATAAAGATATTATTATTATTATTATTTTTATACCTCTATCCCCTTGAGACGGAATGTCTCGGCCCGGATTGGCCTGCGCGGAATGCGCAGGCTGACCTGGGTCGATACATTACGCATAGTCCATAATGTTGGTCAATGTTAAAGCTAGGGCTAATAGCATACAGCCGGTGATAAATCGTACCGCGCAATTAACTGCATTCTCGTGATATTAAAAATACTGCACTCGAGTTTAGTATTATCAAATCATAAAAATGCGTTCTTCGAAAGCATGTTTAGACCTGATGAACCGCCTTGGTCGTGTTGTGGTTTGGTGGCCTCCTCGAGTGCGGGAGGTCGCTGGTTCGATCCGCGACCGGGTCATACCAAATAACTTGAAAACGGTCATGGTGGAGTACCCTTGGGCAAGACACATTTCCAAGCCTAATACTGATGTGTTAACCCAGGGATCACATACATGTGTTCTGTGTTCTGGTAAAATTGTAATAGTCGTGAAAATCATATATAAACCCATATGAATCCAATCCAATTACATCCGTGATATCACGATACAGTCGGTGATGAGTAACGTAAAGCTATAAATAGCAATGCTGACGACGATGAATTATAGGTACATAATACATGAACATTTATGATTGCCGGGATGAGCACTTTTACATGGTATCTACTTTCCACATGCAGACGAATTTTCACGCAACAGCAGCATATGTCTTTTATCAAAATGTTTTCAACTTTTCTGAATAATTGTTCTTTCAATTATAAAGAAAGTTTTGCCCAGATGGTATTAAAGTATTCTGTTGTGGAATTGTTGTATGTGGGAAAAGGAATGTTAATGTATATTTGCCACGTATAGGATGTAACTGTTTTTTTGCTGCATTTGCGAAAGAAGAGTTTAGATTCAGACGAGTTTGTCAACACCACAGAGATGCACCAGAAACTTCCGTCTGCGCCCACAAGTAAAACAAGCAGACGCATTTTGACGCAGCTTCCACAGACGACATTTGTTAATATTGTGGCAAAAGGAAAGATAATGAGTTTAATGAGCAATACTCCTTTTGTCACAATGTTTTAAACTTGTTTTCAATATGAATACTTTAATCTATTGAGTTATTATATTTCGCTTTTATGTTTTTCAAAGTCGATTTGTTTCAGACATATCATGTGTATTCAATAGCAAAGCTGATCAAATTGCAGATTAAGCATACTGCATGTTAAGTACATGACTAAAGTTAGCATAGCGCGCGACATTGACTAAACCAAAGTAAACATTGCTCAAGTTATATACTTGACCAAAGTAAAAATATCGCTCAGTATAGACTTGACCAAAGTAAAAAATATTGCTCAGTATAGACTTGACCAAAGTAAGCATAGCGCCCGTTATAGGCTTGACAAAAGAAAGCATACTGCACGTTATAGACTTGAACAAAGAAAGCATAACGCACGTTATAGACTTAATCTAAGTCAGATTAGCATACGCTATTGACTTGAACAAAGAAAGCATAGCGCTCATTATAAAAATGACAAAAGAAAGCATATTTTACTTTATAGACTAGAACTAGAACTTAGAGATCATTTTTAACGCTATAGACTTGATCAAAGAGAGCACATTGCACATTATAAACAAAAAGAGCATAATTAGCGTTATAGTCTTGACCAAAGAAAGCATATTGCACATTATAGACTTGAACAAAAACAAAAACAAAAACAGCATAGCACACATTATAGATTTGACCAAAGAGAGCATATTGCACACAAAAAGCATTTGCACGTTTTAGACTTGACCAAAGTAGGTATATTAAACGTTATATATAGACTTGACCAAAGTATACACATTTCACTTATAACCTTGACCAAATTAAGCATATTGCACATTAATGACTTGACCAAGGTAAATATAACGCAAGTTAATGACTTGACTTAAATAAACGCATTGCATGTTATAGACTTGTTTAAAGAAAACATAGTGCACGTTATATACTGAAACAAAGTAAACAGTAAACAAAACAAAAACGATCTATATATCCATAAGATTGTTTTTGATAAAATTAAGAGTCATTCTCCATTACGCCTTCAGCTTTGTAAAACGCGTGTCATACACAAACCAAACCTTTTGAAAATCAGATTTAAATCATCTCCTTTTTCGTGGATAAGACAAACCTGCATCATACGATTTGAAATGCGCAGTTCGACACATTTCGTCTCTGGTGGATAGAGGTATGGAGTAATGATTCCTGAAACAGAAAATCCACGGGAGGCGAAAAGTGTCTATCCGGGTAAGCCTGCGCGGCATGCTTAGGCTGATCCGGGTCGATTCTTGCAGAGTTCACAATGTTGGTTTCGGCACCCAGTTGGGTATGACAGACCAGTGTGATACACAGATAAAGCTTAACGTAAACCTTTTACTTAATATGGTATTTTACTGCAAATGATCAAACTTGAGAAGGTCCAGATAAACAGGGATATTCATGTCTTTTTCCCACAATTTCTCGCTTATTATTAAAGCAAACCCTATGTTGTGAGTACCCACAACATAGGCTTAAAGGGTCAAATAAGGATTTTAAAACAGGCAAAACGCCCCTTATCTAGAGTTTTGCAGAATATTCTTTTAGTGTGCGATTGATTGTTTGTTGTTTAACGCAACTTTCAACATTGTTTCAGTTATTTCACGGCGTTTCCAGGTTAAGTTACCCGTACTACTGGTCCATTTATCCTGACACCCGCCAAGCCTTGGAGTTTGTGAAAGTTCACACTCTGCCTCAAACAATCCCAAAACTTTGTAAATCTATATAACTAGAAGCTTACTTATTGAATAGAAATAAAAACCCTTCTGGTAACAATACTCGCTGCTAGAGATGCATCAAAATACGTCTTTATGTGGTAAAGGTTTAAAAGTAATCTGCTAAAGAAAAGTCTGAAGAAAAACTTGATAAATGTTTGATAAACTAAAACCATGCTTTGATCCTTATTAAGCTTAAGATTAAACCCCAATGCAGATGACTAGATAAGGAGGAGTAAATAGGTATATCTTATATGATATCTCTCTGAGCAATCATAATCAAAGCACTGCAGTGCTGACGGCCTGTGGGCTGCAGGAAGGTTGGAGAAGTAGGGAAAATGTAAAAGGAAATAACAATTGCAGCTTATGTGTGTGTATTTGTTGTTAAGAAGTTGTTAAGAAGTTGAAACATCATATCAAAAATATTAAATATTATGAAACTGCCAATTTAAAAACAGGAGGGCCTTGTTGGCACACTATCACTCACCTGGGTGCAAGAGCTCACAAGTATACACATTTAAGACTTGAAGAATCAAAGGAAAATATGTCAATGTTAAATCACATTCCACCAAGTAGAAATAATTCTCTAAACCATGTACTTGACTGGGAGGAAGTGTTTGAAAAATACAAAACTCATCAAGACAAAGATTGAAAAAGTAACATCCAGTGTGTTATCAAGGTTTTCCTTCATTTGGCCTAGTGACCTATTTTTGTTTACCCTATATGACCCTCTTTCGATAATCGACTAGATATCACCAATACAAACATTCTGACAAAGTTTCAAGCTGCTGTAGGCAAAAATGTGGCCTCCAGAGTATAAACAAGATTTTCCTTCAATTTGGCCTAATTTGTTTCTAACTCGGCGGCATGACCCATATCCGGACTTGGCCTAGATATCATAAAGATAAACATTCTGACCAAATTCTATTATTTGATATTTCTTCAATTTGGCCTAGTGACCTAGTTTTTTAACAGTCATGACTCATGACCAATATTCAAACGTGGCCTACATATAATCAAGACAAACATTCTGATACACTTTATATGATTAAAACTCTTTAATAATCGAATTTTCAAGATTAAGTAAATACAACAGAAATTTATGTGCAGTCCATCTTTGTTTCAAATATATCAAGTTGTGATGAGGAGACGTCGCCAGGGTAATATGACGTCAGTTCCGTCGCGGCGCCATACAGTGTTGACAAGATTTTCCTTCAATTTGGCCTAGTGACCTAGTTGTTTAACAGTCATGACCAATATTCAAACGTGGCCTACATATAATCAAGACAAACATTCTGATACAGTTTAAACATGCTCAAGTTCAAAATGCAGATTCCGGAATGTTAACAAGATGTTCCTTCATTTGACCTAGTGACCTAGTTTTTAGCCCGGCATGACCCATATTCGAACTTGGCCTAGATATCATAAAGATAAACATTCTAAACAAATCCTAAAAAATGTGGTTTCTACAGTGTTGACAAGATTTTCCTTCAATTTGGCCTAGTGATCTAGTTTTTTAACAGTCATGACCAATATTCAAACTTGGCCTACATATAATCAAGACAAACATTCTGATACAGTTTAAACATGCTCAAGTTCAAAATGCAGCTTCCAGAATGTTAACAAGATATCCCTTCATTTGACCAAGTGGCCTAGTTTTTAACCCGGCATGACCCATATTCAAACTTGGCCTAGATATCATAAAGATAAACATTCCGACCAAATTCTAAAAAATGTGGTTTCTACAGTGTTGACAAGATTTTCCTTCAATTTGGCCTAGTGACCTAGTTGTTTAACAGTCATGACCAATATTCAAACGTGGCCTACGTATAATCAATACAAACATTCTGATACAGTTTCAACAGTCTCAAATTAAAAATGTAGCCTCCAGAATGTTAACAAGATTTTCCTTCAATTTGGCCTAGTGACCCAATATGACCCATATTCGAACTTGGCTTAGATATCATTAAGACAAACATTCTGACGAGAATGACGTTGATACCTCCACATAGCTTGCGGGGACCTGCACAGCGCAATCGGTTCGCCCGGTTGAGGGAGAGGTTTGTGTTTGCACACTACCTCAACAACTTAGTTATTGGTGCATTGGTGGCTGAAGAGGAAAGGCATGGTCTCGCATTAATTGCTAATACATATGTTAAACTTATATTAGAGTCCTCACGCCTGAAGTTTTTCACTGATGTTCAAACAACATTATAATCATATTTTTGGGGCATATTTTAACCTTTTAAATGTAGTTTTGTTGAATCCATGATGAACTATTTTTCTCGCGCAGTCTCACCCTAAAATGCATTGTTTGAATGTTAACAGCAATTGGCAGGCTGCCAACTCCGAAAAAAATTGTTTTACTACTATGAGCAGGGGCTAAAGGAGTAACATCCCAATAAAAAAAAACGTTGTACGAGATCTTTCACGACGAAACAACGTCATGACGTCATATTTTTATTTTTTTAAGAAATGTTTTTTCCTCCAAGGGGAGATACCCAATATAGATAGAAAAGACAGAGACAGAGAAGTGGTGATTGTCGAGACATCCGAGCGGTTTCATTGGACAAAACACGAGCACCCGCTGATGAATATGTAAATGTATAGGGTCAAATCGAGATGACTATTTATGCGGTGTCGTCAGATCCAATATACGCATAACACAGTATTTTGGTCTGGTTTTTATGGCATAAGCTCCAGGTAAACACCGAGGATTGACAAAAGTCAATGCCACATGCGTCATTCCTCTTCCACCAATGGGCTAAGTCTACGTGGAAAAGCAGCAGTTGCTTGGGAAGATTGTTGTGTGGAGTACTGGTGTGAGAAAACCAGGAAATGCATGAGTAGGTGAACTGGCCGCCGTGATATAACTGAGAAATTGTTTAAAACGGCGTTAAACCCCAATCAATCAATCAATCAATCCAGGTAAACATTATATTTAAGCAGGATTTGAAGTGCTGAAGATATCCCTCAGCCATAAAAACAAAAACAAAAGCGACCAATGTATTCTGTATTTATTATTGGATCAGCGGTGCTATTTTGATGATTGTTTCCTCTTGCAAATATAAATTCGGACGTCTGTGGTACGGACGAGGTTTGATTGATTCGGTGCTTAACTCCAGAAAATAGATATTATAGTCAAAGTTTTAAAACTGTTCAAAAGTTGTCTTGAAACGTTAGAATCATAATTCTGAGATAAAATAAGAGTAATTTTTCACTTTCCAGTACCATAAACATCTTAATATCGATCATTTATGCTTCATTTTTACTAGGTAGACATACCCAGTAAGCCAAATTTTGTACATTTTCATGACTTTCAATTGACAGTTTTTCAACATGTACTGCCAAAATAGTTTTTAACTATTTATTTCCTACCTTGTTGTCACTATAAGCAATATCCCCAAAGTTTCAACTTTTCAAAATGTTTATCTTCATCTAGAGTTATGCATCTTTAACGCCGTTGTCAACATTATTTCAGTCATATCACGGCGGCTAGTTCATGTCTGCAGCAGACGACTTTTAAAAATATTGTGGCAAAAGTAGAAATTGCTCATTTTGCCACAGTGTTTTCAACTCTATTTAATAATTTAACTCTCAGTTATAAAAATAAATCTTTTTTTTTTGGCCCATATGTTTTTAAAGTAGTCTGCTGCACATTTGTTGTATGTGGGAAAGGGTTAACCCATTGGTGGAATACGAATGATGGTTGTCTCATTTATCTTTATCAACCGTTGGAAAGAATGTTGACTGCGCTAAGGTTCGAACTCAAACCCATGGACTGACAGCCCGCGGTGGTGTCAACTAAGGTACCGGGACTCGACCGTCTACATTGCAACTGTGCTATTTTAGTGAAGATGCAAACCAAACTAAATTCAGACGTATGAGGACAAAGTGCGTTAACACTCTTCTCAGACAACTTTATCTAATCAAGTTCTAACATTGTACTCAGTCGCACTATTAAGCAGGACGTATTTGTCTTAACCCTTTCCCGCATACAACAAATAGTCGCTGCAGATAACTTTGAAAACTATGAAAAGCTCTATTTATATAAACATGATTATTGAAAAGATTTGAAAACATTGTTGCTAAACGGAGGACCGATTTCACCTTTTGCCACAATGTTTTCAAAAGTCATCTGCTGCAGAAGCGTCAGAATGCGTCTCTTTGTGGGAAAATGATCAATGTTCTATTAAATGCGCCGCGTCTAGAATTTTGGGATCAGAATGGATCTGCGCACAGTGAAGACTGCGAGCCAGTGCATCCATACGGCCTCACCCGAATATCACTGTCCGCCTATAAGTAATTTTGTCCTACAATGAAAATGAGCCGTCCTGCGAGAAAAAACAACATTGTTGATTCTGCGTAAAGTATCGATCCGGATCATCATAAGCATGCCACGCAGGCTTACCTGGATATACACCTTTGGCGTCCTGTGCATTTTATGTTTCAGGACTCATTACTTTATTAATACCGTTATGAAAATATGTACGGTGTTCAGGGAAACCTACACCCTTTGCCGCATACAACACATCTGCAGCCGACGACTTTGAAAATACGAAGGCAAAACTATGAAAACTATCTATACATGAAGGTATGAATATTGAAGAGTTGAACACATTAGAGCAATTTCTCAGTTTATCTAAATGTTTTGAAAAGTTCTCTGATGCAGATGCGTCAGAAAACGTATGTATGTGGGAAAGGGTTAACGTAATCATTATTCCTGTGGAAAGGGGTTAAACGTAATCATTATTCCTGTGAGCAATTTCTCAGTTTATCTAAATGGTTTGAAAAGTTCTCTGATGCAGATGCGTCAGAAAGCGTATGTATGTGGGAAAGGGTTAACGTAATCATTATTCCTGTGGAAAAGGGTTAACGTAATCATTATTCCTGTGGGAAAGGGTTAACGTAATCATTATTCCTGTGGAAAAGGGTTAACGTAATCATTATTCCTGTGGGAAAGGGTTAACGTAATCATTATTCCTGTGAAAAGGGTTAACGTAATCATTATTCCTGTGGAAAAGGGTTAACGTAATCATTATTCCTGTGGAAAAGGGTTAACGTAATCATTATTCCTGTGGAAAAGGGTTAACGTAATCATTATTCCTGTGGAAAAGGGTTAACGTAATCATTATTCCTGTGGAAAAGGGTTAACGTAATCATTATTCCTGTGGAAAAGGGTTAACGTAATCATTATTCCTGTGGAAAAGGGTTAACGTAATCATTATTCCTGTGGAAAAGGGTTAACGTAATCATTATTCCTGTGGAAAAGGGTTAACGTAATCATTATTCCTGTGGAAAAGGGTTAACGTAATCATTATTCCTGTGGAAAAGGGTTAACGTAATCATTATTCCTGTGGGAAAGGACCATGAGCGTCCGTGCTTAAGGAACCTATCAGACAACGATTTACAGAAGTTTCATTAAACCACATAATTGAGCCGTCCCGCGAGAAAACCAACATTGTGGACTCACCCTAAGCATGCCGCGCAGGCTTACCTGGACCGACACTGTTCGTATCCTGTGGATTTTCTGTTTCAGGAATAACTACTGTATACATCTATCCACCTAAGACGGAATGTGTCGGCCGGATCAGTCTGCGCGGACAGCGCAGGCTGATCTGGTCGATACATTACGCAGATATATTGATATGAGCCGTCCCGCGAGAAAACCAACATTGTGGACTCTGCTTAAAGTATCGACCCGTATCAGCGTAAGCATACCTTTCTGGGTCGATACATTACGCAGTGACCATAATGTTGGTTTTCTCGTGGAACGTCTCATATATATACGGACAGTAAAAACACTGGCAATACTTTGCATATGCACATACTCATCTTACTCTTAAATGAACGGAGATGAAGAAGACCCCAAATCGCTAAACGCCGCAAATTTCCAGTATTCACTTAGAAGATGCATCTTTATTTTTTTCTGTGTGAATGCGGACAGGGCATATTCTTAGAAAACCATGCATATGCACATACTGATCCGAGTCTACACACCGAATCTACTGAGAGAAAAAAGTTGGGGTTTCTCCAGGAAACAGAAAATCAGCTTTCAACTGTGTATTACCACCTTAGTAACTCCAAGACATCTCCTCGATATAATAGGGTAGTTCCTATAGGTACTAAGTAATCAGATTTCGAAAGCTCATTTTGGGCTCTGGGAAACGTCGTCTGTAACAAAGTTAACCGCAATGGACAAGTTTATACATGTCCTGTGTAACTTTTTTTCAAGTAATGATAAATGTCAGATAAGTCATCCGTGAACCGACGATTACTTTATTTCGTCGACAACCAACTGACAGTAAGCGAAAACGGTTACCGGTGGATGGCTATGGATACACAAGGCAATGGGTTTGCCCTGGATGCACAGAAAGCGATGCCAGCAGTGGAATTCGAAGCCAGCCAAAATGCTTCCCAATCACACAGGAAGTTTTATTTTTTATTTTCAAAATGGAGACTAGACGCTACTGGAGAATGCTGTAACAGCGTGTAAGGCACACGGCAATTATTTGGGCGGGATACTGTGTAGTTATTTAGGAGCTGTGTTTCATCTGATACAAAATGACTTCTTTTTTGTGAAGTCTTCCGACCTGCCTCTCATTGTACAAGAACCACAGAAAAAATTGTTTTGTACTTTATATAATAAACAAATGAAGGTTCGTCAAGTTAAATCAAAAGTATTTATTAGACCAATATGTATGCTTACATTTACAGATACATATATTTACAATGAAAAAAGTATAAAACTCGGATTCATATGGACAACAAATAACTGTTAACTCTGTAAAATGACTGACTAAAATAAAACGATATTTTGTTATGCTACAATCAATGGCATTTTGTTATGGTGTTCCGTGTGATTTTATATAGAATATTTTGTAGAATTTAAGCGACGTTATCTAGTTTTATCACGTGATGAACTTAAACAAACTTTAATATAACCATTTAAAGTGCTTTTCGAAACCTTATTTTTATATGCAATTTCGCCGTTTTTTCCGTTTTTACAAATGATACTTTGTTTTAACAAAAACACTTGTTTAAATATGCAAATGTTCCGTTTTATCTTATTTGTACATGCATTTTGTATTTATTTCGTAAATAATGCAGTACAAAGGAGTTTTGTGTCACTTGAGGGCCTATGAATATTTTGTAATTTCACTGTTTCTGTGCAATAGGAGTTATAGGTTTAGTTTGAAAACACGGGCGAAAATGATATTATAACGGATGAGTTTGCCCATTGTACTCAACAGCTTTCGACATATAATGATACGTCAGTCAAACGTAACAGCCCGTCATCTTTACGCAACATCGCGCGGGACCTTC
The DNA here is from genome assembly GCA_031761405.1 of Serripes groenlandicus. NCBI lineage: Eukaryota > Metazoa > Mollusca > Bivalvia > Cardiida > Cardiidae > Serripes > Serripes groenlandicus. The sequence continues at coordinate 19,003,450 of JASEVX010000005.1, read as the reverse complement.
AAATGACACTTATAGTTTTTGTCAGAAGATACATATATGCGGACATTGAAGGTGCTATTGGTGAGACAGACACATCTATGACATGATTGTTCGCAAGGGTATCAAGGTATCATTTCAACTGACGAGGCTTTGGGTTACTTGTATTGCATTTCGTCCCGGAAAGCTAGAGTGAACTGCGGCTATTCTTGCAGATTCAGATATAAGAAATGCTTCGTGAAATTTTGAATCTTCAAAAAACAAGAAAAGAAAAAGAAAAAAAAAACACCCACACACTCACAGTCGTCAATATTCGACATGCACTACTAATTATCCTTTGAAAATAAAGATAGTGCAAATACAGACACTAATTACCTTTTAAAAATAACAGACGCTTGCTGACGCCTCTGCAGAAGAAGCTGAGCACTGTAAACATTGTGGCAAACGGATAAATTGCTCTTAATGAACAATTTCTCATTTTTCCATAATGTTTTCAACTTTATTCAATAATTGTTCTTATAATTTGAGAAAGTTTCCATAAATATTTTCAAAGTCGTCTGCTTCAGATTTGTTGTATGTGAGAGGATTATGGGGCAACTTCAACACAAGACTACTGATGAAGTAAATCCTTCTATCAGCAGTAGTGACATAGCCACAGTGGGATTACCTTTCCTTATCATCCGAGTGAAACACACAGGTGTGTTTAGAACCAGCACATTGAAGATGGCATATTGAAACTAGCTTGTGTCCTAAATAGCTTCTTTTATCTTCAATTTGCAGGTGAATTTATAAAATGAAATATATATAGTGTTGTATGTTTTTCCGGGGTTGATTATTATAATGATACACTAAGAATTTCAAACAGTGAATATTATTTATTTATATGTTCACCGTTTATGTCAACAGTAAATAAAAGCATGCACTTAACGTGACAATCCACGGTCTATATGTAAGATCGAGAATAGTTATATTCGTGAAATCTAATGGAGTTAATTTCTTTTATCACATAGATACTCGAGCAAATATACCTTTGGTGCTCACTCGGTGAAACACCGAAACAGAATCATTAACCCCCTTTATTATACCTCACTTGTGTCTACAATGGTAAAATCCCATTACCCGAAAAAGAGATATTTTGACTATCAGAAACATTTTCAACCTTTTTGACACGTGACCAAGCGAAAATTGACTGTCAGGTCATGTGACCGCAGTGATATTTTTAATGTCATATAAGGGCAAATAACTGCTTCAATATTTTAGCTAAATCATGACGTGATTGTCTCCCTTATACACATACAGCAGTGACGTCATACAGCATACAGCAGTGACGTCACTTAATTTTGTTCGGTATAATAAAATAAATATCATATGGCATCATGTGTGACATTGATATTGTCAACCCTCGAAACAGAATGTCACCCTCGGCTTACGCCTCGGGTGACATTCTGCTCTCGGGTTGACAATATCAATGTCACACATGATGCCATATGATATTTATATAATGTTAATCTTTTTTGTTAAAAAGAAAAGAGATTCATTGTTCTGAGTTATGAACTTAGCATCTACATTAAAGTATCTTCCTAGAGCCTTCAACATTTCTTCTTGTCCCCAGCCCATGCCATAACCGACATGCGGTTCGCCAGACATACTAAACGGCAAACAGAAGAATTGACTAGCTGCGTACTGCATGGCGGATGTAAGATCCCCTATGTTATCAGAATGGTTTGAATGAAGCTGCATTTCTAACAGCAACAGATTACCACCTGGTTTTAACATCTTATTAAGGTCTTCGATCATTTTTAATGGATCTGGAAGATTGTGTAGGACTTGGAACATCAGGACCACATCTAACGATCCATCACCAATATCATCAAATAAACCTTCAGAATTTCTGTGTTTAAATTTAATATTAGGGAAGTCGATACCATAGTTTTCCAGCATTCTATTGGCTTGTGTCACTGCGTCCTCTGACACATCCAGTCCAGTAAAGAAAGCGCTCGGATATTGCTTTGAGAATGCCAGAGTTACTGTTCCACTGCCACAACCGACATCTAAGACGTTGCATCCTCCTCGCTCTGTAAGAAAATAGTGATCCCAGATGATTTATTTTAATGTGCTTAGCTTAATAGATGTTAACTGTTTTATTAATTCACGTTAGCATGAAGTACATATTTACAGTATATATTTGTATGATTATCTGTCTGTCTGTTGTCGGTCGGTCGGTCGGTATGTATCTATGTCCGTCTGTTAATATTTTCATACTAACGACATTTCTTCCTAAATATATGAACCAAATTCAAAATAATTTCACAGGGATGTTCCTTAAGTGGTCCTCTTTCAAAGTTGTTCAAAGAATTTAATTCCATGTAGAACGTTGGTTGCCGCGGGATCAGAAATATGGAAAAGTTTTGGAACTTTAAAAATATTCTTGTCCAAAGGAACCGGCCAAATTTGAACATGAATTGGCACAAATGTTCCCTGGTTGACCTTCTACTAAGATTCAAAGGTCGCGGGTTCGATATTCGGCCGGGTCATAATGGGTCATAATGGCTACCCTTTTTGGCGCTCAGTGTTAGCATTACGACTGTATGGCTGGTGTCAGGATAACTGGATCAGTAGAACTGGTACGTTACACAGCAACCGCCGTGGTATAACTGAACAATGGTTGAAAGTGGGGTTTACACCAAACAATCAATTGTTTTCCTTGTAGGTATATATAGTGAAAACTTTAGAAATATTCTTGTACATTTGTACGATTTGAAAATAATTTGGCTCAAAGGTTCCTTAGGTGACCCTCCATCAAGATCGTTGAAATGTTTCCGATCAATTGATAAACATGACCACCAGGGAGCGAGGTTTGTTTCTATATTTGTACTAGTCTGTATACTGAAAATTTTAAAATTCTTCCTGACCAAAAGTAGTGACCCGATTTGAAAATAGTTTCAAACATTTCCATCCGTTGATAAACATGGCCACCAGGGGAAAAAACTCGTGCTGCTTGTATGTATAGAGTAAAAACTTAAAAACTATTGTAGTAACATATGCTATTCAATTTTAATTCGTGTTTTGCATTCAAGCATTGGCGTAATTTTGTAATTTGTAGTTTTGCATTCAAGCATTGGCGTAATTTTGTAATTTGTAGTTAGTTTCATTTTCCAAAACATTGTATATTTTCATTGTTTATTCATGTAGAGTATAGAGTATATGGAAACTAGATTTACATTTTTTTAACTTGGTTATGCACGGTTTTATATTGAAAAGCTTTGAAAAGTCAAACCAACGAATGTCACTTGCGCATTATCCGCACGCTATCAAACATAATTCGTTCCATACGACTAAAATAATTAACTTTGTCATTGTTAGCACGTCTATGATTATGAGCAAAACTTGGCTCCAAACAGGGATACTCCATGTTCACATCGAAAGTGTCCGGCCGGACCTAATGGTACTCTCACAATTTTATAAAATGAAAAAAAGGCTTTATATAAATATATTTTATCAACGTATGATATTCCTTTGTGTGAAAATTTATATTTAGTCTTACAAAGAATTTGCGTCTTAGACCCATTCGTTGAACATATTATCTGAAAAACTTATGTTAGACTATAAAAGAGAAAAGAACAAAAATGAGCAAAAATGAACAGGATATTGATCCACAATGGAACAATTGACAAAGAAAAGAAGTAAATTTCTAGAAATTACAGTGATTTATAAATCGTCTGTATCTAATGAATGGTTAAACGTTGTGTGCTAGCATACCTAAACGTTCTTGGAGATCAGTCACAGTCTGTATATGTGAAAATAGATCACGATGTACAGTCATTAGCAACTCTTGATTTCTAAATTCTGCGAAGAAAGTCTGGAATTCACTATCGAAAGCGTGCGGGTCCCCTGGAAATAAAACCAATGACTTTATAAAAGGAACATTTTACATGCATATTACACAATACTAAATTCATTTAAATTACACATACACAGACGCATTTTGACGCATCTACGACAGACATCATTTGAAAACATTGTGGCAAAATGACAACTTGTTCATAATGAACATCTTCTCCTTTTACCAATGTTTTCAAGTCTATGCAATACTTGGACTTTCATTTATAAATAATCTCCATATTTATGCAAAGATGTCTTTAAAGTTGTCTGCTGCAGATTTGTTATATGTGAGTAAGGGTTAAAACACGTGTTGTTATTACCGGCTCTCTTATGGTTAACGAACATGTCTCTTCCATTTATATAAAATGTGTGTATAATTATAAATCAGAGCTCTAGATAATGGCTTTTAGCATGTTCTAAACTCCTTATTATACCCTCTAATCCTATGTGGTGGGTACTCAAAAGAATCGATATTTTTTAGTACCCTCAACATAGGGTTTGCTTTAATAATTTAAGAGAGAACTTAATGTATATGGAATACCTGTATAATAAGGCAAGATTACACTATCTAGTGGAATATTAGCAAATCGTGAGTGGTACCAATTGGTGAATCATGGAATGATACGGAAAGGAAAGTGAGACAAATTATATACACAATGACCTCATAATTAATAGCGATCGGATAAGTATAGAAAGTGCTCACAGACTAGCAAAGAACTATCATTGTAAAACTGTCTTTTTACGAAGACTATGACAGTTTCCTTCAAACATATAGACAAATACGCACCGTTATTCCGGTAAAAAAAATCCAATGCAAGACAAGAGCAAAGAAATATCAGAGATCGAGGGGACTTTCCGGAGCGTGTCAGAAAACAGAGCGGTTTATTATACCAGTCTTACAGGAAGCTATTGATTCTGGTAAAAAGGCGTATTTTAAATACGACAAATTGTGTTTTGACGGAAAGTTATATATATATGATGATACTCTGAAGAAGCCAAATTCCTGTTTCAACAATAAACTAGTGGTCTGACCGACCCCAACTGCTATTTGTTAAACTAATAGTGTTACCTTCAATATAGTTAACTGGAATATTGGGGGACTTTCAAAATGCCAAAATGATATAAATTTTCATCAATATTGTTCCGATTTTGACATTATAAGCTTGTGTGAAACTTGATACTGATAATTTAACTAACTGTTTACCTGGTTACACAAATTATGAACGTATTCGAAGAAACGGGCTGCAAAGAGAGGTCCTATGTGGTGTATCTGTCTTCATCAAACACAACTTACTCAAAGATTGTGTACGTATTTATTTTTTTATAATGTGAAACCTATTTTGTATTTAATGAGTGATATTATATCAGTGTTTACATATGTATCTCCAGAATATTCGCCTACATATTGCAATAGCCATGGAAATGGCATTGAACTTTTGTCTGAAAAAGTACATTCCATTCTTTGTTCATATTCCAATGCTAGAGTCTTTATTGTCGGAGATTTTAACGCAAGAACAAAATATTTGAATGACTTTATCCATCAGACTAGCTAAGCCTACCCAGAAATGCAATGGATACTGAATGCCATCGATTTGTGTTGTTGAAAGAACTCTGTTGTACCTACGATTTACATATGTTAAAAGAGCAATTTTCTGGAGATTCATTGGGACATTATACATGTACATGTTTAGCGAAAAAAGTTGAAGTACAGTAGATTATAAGATTTCTTCCTCTAACATCTTTCATCATTTCATTGACTTTTCTGTTCTGGAAAATTATTTATTGGATCACTACCCTATTAAATGCCTATTCCGACTTTAAATAGAAAACATTGTTACAGCAAATAATTACTCTGAAAGTGCATTAACATCTTGGACACCTTTCAAATGGAAACCTCAGCATATTGACATATTTTTTTTTAATGAATTCGTTATTTTATTTGATAACTTTAAATCGTCATTTACATTACAATGTAAATAATACATCGGTTTAAACAACACCAATATAACAAGATACACGGAGTTGGAAGGCCATTATTCCCCGCCATATGTTTGCCATGTATTTGCCATATGTTTGAATGTATGTTGTGCAAATGCTATATGCAACGAAAATTGCTTGTAACTTTTACAGGTTGCCATTATTATAGTATATGTTAGTTTGGAACAATAACCTACTGCCTTGTTTTACATGTAATTTGTAACTTTTGTAACCGTTAAAGGTTGCCATTTTGTATTATATGTTAGTATTGAAAAAGTGACATACTGCCATGTTTGACATGTACTTTGAAAGTTTTATGATTATCATGTTTGTATTTTATCTGTAATTTGATGCCACATGGGTCTTTGACCTTCTGGTTAAATAAATAAACTACTACTTATGTTAATAGTACACTACTGAAGTCAAATACAGGTTCACCTGCAGACCTATTCAATCAATTTCAATCTCTTTCAATTTCAGATGTTTTACATACCTTATATTCTACATTTCTGGAAAACATTAGATATGACATTAGATATGACTGTAATTGTGATGATCTAAATGTATCTATTACGAAGAATGATATTGCTAAAGTAGCATTATTACTCCACTACGTAAGAAAGGCTGTTTAACGGATCCGGTAACTTGACACAATAATTGTACCGTAGATATTAGACACGATTGTGTGGGAATTCCTCAAATCTTCTCTATTTTTATAAATGATTTAATTAGTTATCTAAACATGAACGGGGAATATTTGTTTCTAATGACATTAAAGACTTATGTGTGTAACTTTTTTCTGACGATGTTTCAAATTGTGCTGATACTACAATTCAGCTACAAAGACAGATCGGTAGAAAAGAGATATTTAGCAGTGGAGTAGGGCTCGAAATTAATATCGAAAAATAAAAAAAATTGTTTTTAGAAATTGGGGAGTCTTGAAATAGACTAAAAAATGGTTTTATAAAAGCAAAATTGTTGAAATTGTTTCTAGTTATAAATACTTAGGCGCATAATTAACTAGTACACTATCATGGTCCAAAACAGTTTTAATGTTATCGTCCCAAGCTGGAAAAGCAATGAATTATATCTTAAGACTTCAAAATCATTTTTGTTCTATGCATATGAAAGACATGTTTTAAAATATTTTATGAATCAGCTAAACCTATATTGTGTAATGGGTCACATCTTTGGGGATACCAATACGTTGAAAAGGTTGAAACAGTTCACATTCAATTTTGTAAAAGGATATGTGGCCTACCTACCAATACTTGTTATTCTCTTGCATAAGGGGAGTATGGAAGATAACCACTTTGTATAACATATATGCCAACTCGGCTAAAGTATTGGCAAAGTCTTATTTGCATGGACAATAAGATGTATCCAAAACAATGTTACTTTATGTTATTTAAACTTGATGAATCTGGACGATGTTCTTAAGCGACATTTGTAAAAGATATTGTATTTAAGTATGGGTTTAGGCATGTTGGATAGTTCATGATGTTGGTAATGACAGAGTTTTTTAAACGTTTTTACACAAAGAATAAAATATGTTTTCATGCAAAAATGCCATACCGATATAAACGAAACACCAAAAGCAATACATTACAACATTTCTAATCATTGTTAATTCCCGAAATTTATCTAAATTTCGACATTTCCTATATATTTAAGAAGAAAACATTGTCAAATGTTAGATATTTTTCGCACGATCTCATGATTGAAAAGGGTAGGCATTTATCTATTAATCGAAATTACAGATTCTGTCAAATATTGGATAAAAAAGGGTGTTCATGTCATTGAAGACTAGTTTATTTATTTTTCGAGTGTAACAGTTATGAGGGGCTCGGAAAACAATATTTTAAAAATAAAACAAAAAAACCATTGGGGCCACTTTGGAGACATTTCACGAAATGGCGTAAGTGTATTTTTAAGTGGCTGTTGACGTATACCTATATGCGCTTGCGGCGTTCCTAAATGAGTTTCCACGGCTCTTACATGCTCGCTCGGAGCTCCGAAATAATCTTCCGGGGTTCTTAAATGCGATCGCGGCGCCCGGGCTCTTTAACTAATACTTGCGCGGAGCTCCGAAATGAGCATGCCGAGCTCATAAATGAGATCCCGGAAATCCTATATGCGCTTGCGGCGTTCCTAAATGAGTTCCCGGGGCTCTTAAATGATCGCGCGGAGGTTCCTAAATAAGCTCCCACAGCTCCAGCAGCTCTTAAATGCGCGCGCGGAGCTCCTTGATGGGTTCCCGGAGCTCTTAAATACGTGAGCCAGTGGTGATTGGGTCGTAATTTGCCTTCCGCCGTAAGGGCAAAATGTCTCTTCCACTTTTCGACCTCGGGATTAACTACCGCTGTATTGCCGCTAGCTTCGTAATCGGATACTTCTTCCGATGCTTCGTCCATGTCATCGTCCTTGGTAACTACTTCTATGTCATCGTCGTCTTCCATCCGTGGTCGGCCCGCGACCCGTCTCTCCAGATCATCGTCACTCACCTCCGTGGTTCTTTTCATTAAGAACCACACTTTGACGTGTTTTTGTAAGTGATAAATGTCCGATAAAACAGACCGCAGTCGTCGCAAGACATTGTAATGGCTTCTGGCTGTTCGTTGGTACGTTCGGGCGCTCGCGTTACAGCCGGTTCAGGGATGCGATCTCTTATAATATCGAGTACATTCGTACGCATGCGCCATATTTCTTGCGTCTCGAAACGACGCAGGAGCCGTTGGGGGTTATTCGGGTACATTTGTCTGCCAAGAGTCATTACCGGTTGTCTGTGCACGGGATTATTGAATAATGCCAGATAATGACAATTTCTTCTCAGGGTCGGGTCTTAACTAAAATATAGGTTCTGGTTAAACGCGATCACCGACACATTTCTATGGTGACTACCTACCCAAAACAAATCCGTTACTATCGTATCCTTGGCCGCTTCGGTAGCCATATCATCGAGCACTATGACATTTCCTACTCGAGTGTCCAGAAATTCGTCTCTCTCTCGGTTCCAAGGTACGCCCTGAATAACGTCGACCTTCGGATGAACGGTTCTCCGCATGACGTCGTAAGGCGGCTGCCATCATTTGTATAACCAGATAGTGCGTCGCGGTGACGGTTCTATCTTGTCGCGGGCTCTCTGTAACAGTCGAGTTATAAAATAAGTTTTGACGCATGACATGGGTCTGCTATATATATAGCTAAACGGGTGTTGGTAAACAAACATATTCTACGTTGGAATGCATTGTGGGGCTGTCAGCGCCTTTAGTGCCCCCTCCGGTGTCTGCGCATCATGAACTTCTCTGAATTTTCTCGGATGTCTGAGTTCCTCGGTATATTCATTTTCTTTTTGATCATCATTTTCTTTTTGTGACGCTTCAGAACACTCGTGTTTCTGACCGAGTTAGTTCAAAATGGCGAAGCATTTTCCGGATTCTACGTAGAATAACTTTGAACAAAGTTGGTTAGACACTTTCAGTGTGGGAAATTTGAAATATAAAGAACCAAATCAGTTATCAGATTACATTAATAATTCAAAAGAGGATTTCATTGATCAGATGATTATGTATGAAGGAGTTACCCCCTCCTTCGTTTCTTTCTCCTCCTGCTAATGTTCATCATGCTCATCATCATCCTTCTCGTCCTCCTCCTGCTCTTCCTCCTCACGCTCTTCCTTTTCCTCCAACTCATTATCATCATCCTCATCATCATCATCCTCGTCGTCATCATCATGATATATGCCCACAGCAGTGTGCATTAAATTACGGTTGTTAAAAGACACTTATTCAAATGTTTAAGTCGTATCATTAAGACCACGGACACTCCCTCATTTAACTGAGGAAATTGCTCTTATTTGTGAAAATGTTGTTCTATCTAAACTGTATCGTTTATGAATAATTAACTATCGGTACACTTCGATACCTCCGGGAGTTCAATTAGGAGAGCCAGTAGCGAATTTAGGAGCTCCGTAACTCCGTAACTCATTAAGGAGCTCTGAGCGCGCATTTAAGAGCACCTGGAGCATATTTAGGAACGCAATGAGCACATATAGGAGCTTCGCGAGCTCATTTAGGAACGCCGCGCGCGCATACAGGATCTACGGGAGCTAATTTATAAGCGTATAAAGGAGCACCCCGCACGCATTTAAGCTCCGGGAGCTGATTAAGGAACGCTTTTAAGAGCTCCGTGAGCTCATTTAGGAGCGCCGGGAGTTCATTCGGGAGGTGTAAAGCCATTTTAAAATAAATGAATTGGGGGGGGGGGGGGGGGGGGGGGGAAGGGGGCACACAAAGAAATTTGTTTTGACCTTATTGAAAACCCAACGAGGGACATTAGTACCTTACCCTTGAAACGCCGTGATATAACTGAATAATTGTAGAAAGCGGCGTAAATCACCATACAACTAAAGTACTAATAACGTGTAATGATTAAAAAAGGGTAAGATGGTTCGAGAACTGTAAGTAGTTAGTCAAGTACTTATCCTTACATTCATTCCGTCTCAGTGTTTTATGTTTAAGTACGCGATAAAAACGGGTTTAAAACGGTTTAAAAAAAAAAAAAATCGTGATTTACGGATTTTATATCGTTCAATACTTTTCGTTAAAAAACAACGCCATTACCCTATACTTTTCATTCATATCAAGACGCTTACATCGCCGTTTGTTTATAAAAAGGTCAACATTTTTGTGGGAAACTGTATATTAGATTAACCCTTTCCCGCATACATTGAAATATCTATAAGTATTGAAACCATTGCTCCAATAAGCACTGTATTTTTTTTTCAATGCAGTCTGCAACATATGCGTTGAAATGCGTCTTCAAACGTGTAAATCATTTACTTGATAGTAACGAAAGATTTTGAAAAAATGTTGTGAGAAATCGAGCAATTGTTAAAAAATATAATTTCTACTTCATAAGCAATTTAGCATTTTTCTACAATGTTTTCAACACTAGTCAATACTTTCATTAAATCGGAGGATACATATGTTTGCCTAATTATTTCCAAAGTCAACTGTCGTATAGTTGGTCTATGTGATTTGGGTATGACGTAACGTCATTTCTGGATGATGCTTAGTAATTTTTCGTATCGTCGCTGCCTTATAATGTATGAATGTTTCCAGTGAAGCTTTGATGATATTGCTCGCGTAGAAATGTTCCCTGCTCACTAGATAAGGTAGGACTGTTTCCGGTGCTGACGTCAACATATGATTCGGTAATGACGTCAACAACCACTTAAAATACTCACTTAAGTCATTTCCTGAATTAACTCCAAAGTGGCCCTGACAAATATATCAGTTCCAATCATTTTTCTCAATATTGGAATGTAGCAATAAAGAAATTATTTATAACGTATCAAAATTATCTTTACGATGCATTTGAGCTGAGATTTTTTTTTTTTAACGAAATAAGTTATAATTTTTTTACAGGGTATGATATTTACTTTTCATAGCAAAACACTTATCTATTTGTTTATCAAAGTTAAACTTCCATCCTGCAAACTTGAAGGGAAACTTCAACAAAGATTAGAAAACATTGAAGACAAATGAACACCACATTTCCACAGGTTATCTGCTCCAATTTTCTCAAAAGTCATATATATCTCTTTCATCGAAAATGTTATCTTATGTTGTCATGACTGTACGAGGTTTACTGTCACTCTTGTTAACACCGCTTGAAAGCGCAGCGTCAGTATTGAATAGGTTTTAAGTTTGTACCATGAGGTGATGTAATCGAAAAGGGAGCAATTAACATTATTATAGTAAAGAATAACTCGGTAATATGTTTGAAAGAAACAACAAACCTTTGTGAATCAATTAGTTGTATTAGCTGATTTAAGAGACATCAAGATGCAAAATACGTATGTCTTCTACCGTTATTACAAATCTTTAGACACATTTAATTTGCATTTAATAACTTTTCCCAAACTGCATATGCTACGCTTTTTTTAATAGTTTGATTTACGGCCCTGGCGACACGGTTCATTAAAGTTCAGAAAAAAGTTAAGTTTTCCCCAACTTCTTAGGCTACGCTTTTTTAATTGTTTGGTTTACGGCTCCATAATTCGGGGGATGTGTTTGCCTATTTATAAAAGTATGTTGTATTTCTAAACTTAAAACGTTCCTACCTAACAGTTTGTTCATTCAGACAATTGTATTCTTGCTACATGTTGACTATAAATGGGAACTTTTACTTTAATTTCATGAATGCTCAATTTTGATCATAAATATTTTTTTTTTTTTTTTGAAAGTTACTTTGTTTGTTTTATTTATATACTCCGCTTTTGTTATCATACTGCTGCTAAACTTGAAGGAGAATATACTTCCCACTCTCCTTCAAAAGCTTGTGTCGCACTTAACCTATAACTAGAGGCATTAAACCTTAATATATGTTAATATTTAAGCACCTATGTTTTTGTTTTATCTAATTTATCTAGTTAATTAAGAAACTTCAGCTTGAATGACACATTATAGTTGCAGTCAATGTTAAGCAAATTGTAAACCAAATGGTTTCTGGACTAAACTTGTCATTTCACGACTAAACTTCACATGCTGAATATCACATAGGTCGCAGCATATCAAACGTCTAACCCCTACGTCAAAATTTACCCTTTCTGTTCTTGGTAACCTTTTAGTATACGTTATGGTAGCCAGTTGAGCAATATAGGCACATATTGGCCTTCTTGTTCAAAATAAAGGGACATTTGGCCTTCTTGTTCGAAATATTTACATCCTGTCTGTTTGCACACGTTGTTTAACTGTACTGAACTGCATTTGCTTCCTTAAAGTCATACTTCAAAATCATGTGCGGCGTCTTTGATGCTTTGCATCAAAATTCGTCGTGTTTAATGGTATTATAGTGTTGTTTATTGTAATATGGGCCGGTAACTTAAACACTTGAAATAAAATATGTCTATGTCTATTAAATCACCCTTTGGGAAGTTGAATTGCAGAAATACAAAATGATGCATTAATGTGATGGTTGTGATTATTATTAAGATCATGGCTATCACTAAGTGCTATTTTAGATCAGACCGTTTCACTCTCACATTATTTCTAGTAATATAATAATTCGAGACGGTAAGGGTTTTTATCGTATATATTCTAAGTTTCCCATGCCTTTAAAGGTTATAATCAGTGATCAGTCGTAGTTTTTCGTTCTGATACGGAAACACTTTCGGAGATTATCCCTGATGGCACCTGGATACATTAACTATTTCCTCGTTATATGCGATAGCATGATATCAGATGAGGTAACCAATCTACTTAATAAATCGCTAATAAGGTAAGAATGTTTATTTTGAAACAAGTAATTCATGTTTTTAAACTGAATAGTTAAGTTTCCAATCAACATCTCGTTTTTATTCATGACTTCGAAATTTCTCCAGTTAATTTTCACAAGGCATTTATGGAGTTCTGCGTAATATTCCTAGAACCGGTTGATGGCCCTCTGTGAGTCAACACCTACCTAAAGGTCCTTCTGTCTTAAAACAAGATTTGATGACGTCGAGTCGTTTACCGCATGCCCCTACAAATCGCCCTTCTGACACTGATGCCATGATGATTTTGAAATGCTCCTCAGATAAACTGTAGCGACAAACTGGTATATCGTCATCTGTAACACATGTGTCGGTAATAACCTCTGCTGCTGACATAGAACCTAACCATTCTCTGACATACCTACAATAGATTTGTTAGTTATTGGCAAATCTTTATGACAAGGAATATTCACTAAAATGGGGAAAAGATCGCACTACTTTGAATTTACTATTATCTGAATTACCTAGGTCCAAATTAAATGTATGCCTTTTAATATGGACACAAATTAATTGCCATCATTAATCACATAGGAAATTCACAAAATATGGACCAATTTGTATATAATTATTGTTTCATTATTATGCGTTATGTTGCATTACAAAAGTTAACAATGCATGCAGTTCTTTTGAAGGAAATTAAGTATCTCAAAAGGCACTACCGATGTTTATCTTCTGATGTCAGGAAGAGATCGTCCTGCTACTGATTATCCGTCATTTCGAATGTCTTGAGGGTCACACAGACACACACACAAATTATCATCAATACAGCCATATGATCCTGAACACTCAAAAGAATCGATATTGTTTCCTAAAACGCTAACATACCTTTAAAACAGCTCACCATACGGCTCGGTTTCGGAACCAATCACGTTAGCCGTCAGCTAGCTTGATAAACTCACATACCTAACCTCGGTAAGTTTATTGTTAGAACGGCGCAAGTATATAGCTTCCCCCATTGATTGTCAGGGTTGTGAGGAACGCTTTACGACTGACTCGCGGATGTCATAATACATGGAACAGTAGAACTGGTAAGTTTATCCAGGACATATGTCCTAATGTACTTGAAAATATTGTAAAAGCGGCCGTAAAAAAACACAAAAACAAGCAGAAAAAAGTCACTATTGTCTTTCATCTTCATGATCTGACCATTGTGTCAATTATATTAAATGATTTCAGAGATTTAATATGACACGCATATCACTTTTCCACCCTTTTTTGATGCAAATGCGGTGGACAGCTTTTTTAAGAAACGTGTTGTAAACACTCATAATTAGCCATTTCTCTCAAAAGCCACAATAATGTTTTCAAGACTATTTAATATTTAAACTTAAGAGATAAATTTGTAGAGGATTTTCCCATGTTTTTAACATTTATGTTTTCAAAAATTGTCTGGCTGTGGGAAAGAAAGAAATATATAATTTAACAATTACCTTTCTTTTAAGTTAGCAAGATCAGCAATCTCTGATAGAATTTAACGGCTTCCTCGCGTTTTTAAGAACCTCAAAAATTCCTAGGTCATAACCAAGAATTAAAGACATAAGAGTGTATCCGTACTTATTAAAAATCACTCATATATTCCACGAAGGTCTTTTTACCTTGTAAAAGCAATTTGGGCAGTCATAGTTGGATGAGACTCCACTCATATAGTAATGAACTATGACAAACATCGCAGGTAATTTTCAGACAAACACCAGGGATGTGGGTCGGTCCTATCCGGTCGGGAGGACTTCGTTCTCCTTCAACAGCAATCATCATGTCTAGGGGGGCTGGTGCTAGTACCCTTTATATGGAATACCCTTATTTGGAATAACGGATACCACTACATTTACCAAGGTGTAGCGTGAGCATCTTCAGACCGCACCGCGCAATTTTGTATAACTCATCTCCTAATATGATGTAAATTGTGTTGTAAAATTTATTGATTGTTTTTTTCGCTCACCTGACTATACGAAGTGCCCAAGGTGAACTAATAAGTTCACATTTTGTCCGCCCGTCGTCTGTCGTCAACAATTGGCTTGTTAACACTATACAGGCTACATTTTGCATCCGATCTTCAGGAAAGTTTTCCAGAACATTCATCTCTGAAACTGGGCTATATGAGATCAAAACCTGATCACAAGGCCAAATTGAAGGTGAATCTTGATGCAGGTCACATTAGAAATCTCATTGAATAACTCAGTTGAGCGATCTAGTGTCATCATGGCCCCTCTTGTTAGATCACATGAGCCGAAATGATCAAGGTGATATATTCTGATCAACGCTCTTGTACGCCCGTCGATACCTTTTAGGCTTTAAAACCTAGCTTCCCCTCGTCTTCCTAAACCACTGAACCAGTTTCAACCAAACCTCGCTGCAATGATCCTTTGGTGGTCTTCTTTCAAAACGTGTTCAACGATTGGAATAATTTCAACCGAAGAACTTTGGTTGCTGCGAAATCAGAAAGAGAGAGAAAATCTGCCAATCTTTTTAAGGTCTTCCCCTCTGAATTTGCTTGATGGATGCCACATACATTGGTTGAAAAAACACTGTCCAGGCGACATTCAGAACAAAACCAAGATGACTCCCAAAAAAACCATATTTACATACTTTTTTTCAAGCAGTAATGCATAGCATACAGGTGGCATCAGAAAAGGGGGAAAATAACTTTAACCTTCAAAATGACATCTCTCCTCCTTATCCCCTGGACTAATTTCAACCAAACTTAAAGAGGAATGTTACTTTGGGGATCCTCTTTCTAAAAGTGTTCAAAGATATAAATTTATATACAGAAAATATATAGTTGATGCGGGCCATATTTCTGTATATAATTTATATCTTTGAACACTTTTGAAAAGAGGATCCCCAAGTAACATTCCTCTTTTAAGTTTGGTTGAAATTAGTCCAAGGGGAATAAGGAGGAGATATGTCATTTGAAAGGTTAAAAGTTATTTTCCCCCTTTTCTGATTGCCCACTCTGTATGCTATGCATTACTGCTTGAAAAAAAGTATGTAAAATGGTTTTTTTGGGAAGGTCATCTTGGTTTTGTTCTGATGTCGCCTGGAAGTGTTTTTCACGCAATGTATGTGGCATCCATCAAGCAAATTCAGAGGGGAAGACCTTAAAAGATTGGCAGATTTTCTCTCTTTCTGATTTTCGCAGCAACCAAAGTTCTTCGTTGAAATTATTCCAATCGTTGAACACGTTTGAAAGAAGACCACTCAAAGGATCATTGCAGCGAGGTTTGGTTTGAAACTGGTTCAGTGGTTTAGGAGGAGGGGGGTGTTTTAAAGCTAAAAGGTAATCGACGGCGTACAGAGCGTGATCAGAATATATCACCTTGATCATTCGGCTCATGTGATCTAACAAGAGGGCCATGATGACACTAGATCGCTCAACGTGAGTTATTCAATGAGATTTCTAATGTGACCTGCATCAAGATTCACCTTCAATTTGGCCTTGTGATCAGGTTTTGATCTCATATAGCCCAGTTTCAGAGATGAATGTTCTGGAAAACTTTTCTGAAGATCGGATGCAAAATGTAGCCCTTGTATAGTGTTAACAAGCCAATTCGTTGACGACAGACGACGGAGCGGACAAAATGTGAACTTATTAGTTCACCTTGGGCGATCTTCGTATTCAGGTGAGCGAAAAAACAATCAATACATTTACAACAACAATTTACATCATAATAGGAGATGAGTTATACAAATTATACATATTCAAAAAATGATGGCAAATACAAAATAGTTCATAACACAAACAAACAACAAAGTTTTACGTACAAAATGCATTGTATAAAAAAAAAAACAAAAAAAAATGTACATATACACAAATAGACATTACATGATTTATATAAAGAGGTTTGTATTTTGTTTTATTTGGGTTTTACGCCGTTTTCAACATTATTTCAAATTATATCACGTATCCATGATCCCTGGGTAAACAAACCAGTACTATGATAGGAAATTGTGCTTTGCCCAAGGGCACTCCACCATGACCGTAGTGCCATATAAAAGAGGTACACACTGCATTATTGTATTTGTATTGTAAATAAATTTGTATACACAGTAGCACAACAACTAAAAACTATTGAAGATGTACATAACTGATAGAAAGGGTAGTACTATCACACCTCTTGTCCGTTCATGGTATTTCGTCTCTTTTTTGGAATTGCATAAATACAAGAAACATTGCCAAATTACGTACTACTTGTTTCATTTGTACAAGACATTATATTTAAAAATGACCTTTTCATTAGGAATATTCAAAAATCTTTTGTTTATGTAAGATTCGAGTAGATCGGTTATATAATGGACAGAACAATAAGAAATGCAACTCATCTTCTATAAAACCCCTCACAAAAAAACACAAAATCGATATTCCCGGCGGTAAACCATATTGTCTACCTTTTTTCGACCATTAATGAATGAGAAGCATTCCTGAAACTTGCTAGACAAGTTCTAAATTTATTAACATCAATAATAGATAAATATGATTCTTTGACAAAACAATTGTTTTAAAGCCACAGTAATACGGTAAGGTTTCTTGTGTTTTTCCAAACATCCAGACATCCACTCCTGCATGTACTGATCTCTTAGACGCTGGGGTATACTTGGTAAATAAAAAGGTTTTCATTTTCTATATGTTGTTGTTCCCAGACATGTCCAAAAGCCGTTACATATACAAGTTAGTTCTAACAAGTGTTACCCAATTACTATAGTCCAAGTTTATCATAATGCAATAGCATGTTATAACAGAGTTTTACGAATCTACTTTTAGGTAATTTAAGAGAATACGTATCCAGTATTTTTGTGATGCCATATATTTGAACCGGATATCTACCAGTAATCACCTAAAACTGAAAAGATTAC